>CM033470.1:282784892-282975264 GCA_019447015.1 Hymenochirus boettgeri | reverse complement strand
TGTGTATTTATTACATTATTATTATTCTATGTCTATGTTAATAGATTTGCTATAGTTTAGCAGTAAGGAGACTATATTGGACCATATGTTATAAACAATCCTTACTGCTAAAATATAGCAAATCTATTAACATAGACATAGAATAATAATAATGTAATATACAACAGCGATACCCAATAACATGTTTTAACATATGGTCCATATCTCCTTTCTGATAAACTATACAAATCTATTTACATAGACATAGAATAATAATAATGTAATAAATTAACAGCGATACCCTATATAACATGTTTTATAACATATGGTCCACATCATTCTCCTTTCTGCTAAACTATACAAATCTATTTACTAGACATAGAATAATAATAATGTAATAAATTCACAGCGATACCCTATATACATGTTTATAACATATGGTCCAATATAGTCTCCTTACTGCTAAACTATAACAAATCTATTTACATAGACATATCTTTTGTATTAAGTTAGATCAACTGGACTTAAAAGTATACATAGACATAGAATATAATATTGTAATAAATTCACAATGATATCTACTATATAACATGTTTAAACATGGTCCAATATAGTCTTCTTACTGCTAAACATAGCAAACTTATTTACAATGACATAGAATAATATAATGTAATAAATACACAGCAATATACCATGTTTAAACATATGGTCCAATACATTTTCCCTACTGCTAAACTATAAGAAATCTTTTTACAGTTATAGTCTGTGAATTGTTAATTCCATTTATCAGTCTATTTCTAGCATTTTCCTCCTCCTAATAGCTTCGAATTATGATTGGGAAACCCAACAACTTATCAGAGATGTTAATAAACCCAGCAGCCTTTTTACATGTACTTGTTCATATTTCTACTATAGTCTCACCTATAATTGTCAGGGCACATGGGCAATTGCTAACGTTCCTAAATAAAATGATATAATATATCTTATATATCTTATAGTAAAATATAATATATGATACTAGGACAACATTTATATTATGTGATATAAAAAAATTGTATGTTAATATAATTGTATATATATCTAGTTTTATATATAACAGTAATATCAATAATATATAACATAACTATAAGATATAATATATAGTACATTGTGTGTTTATATACTTTCCAAGTGATATACACATATGCTTTAATATTTAATAAAATACTGTAATATAACACATTACTGTGATAATAGATCATGTAATATTATAATGTATAATGTAATATATATTCTGTATATAAAGTGCATAAATATTAATACTGTAATAATGAATAATAAAATATAGATAATATAAGTATGCTTTGTATATAATACAGAATATTAGTATGGTATATAATAATAATAATACTATAATTGTTGATAACAAAACCATATCCCTATTGTGTCCCCAATCACTGCAGATGTGGTCCCTCTGCAGCCAGAAGTGAGCAACTCCCGCAGAGGCAGGAAAAAACGAGTTCCCTACACAAAGATCCAACTGAAGGAACGGGAGAAGGATATGCAGCCAGCAAGTTCATACCAAAGAGAGAGAAGGAGGATTCCATGCCACCAGCCTGTCGAACGTCAGGTCCCTATATGGTTCCAAAATCGAAGGGTCAAGAGAAAAAGTCTTAACGAAATGTAAAACCTCCCACCTGCATAACACCTGACAGTAAAGGACCCCCACAACCCCCTTCCCACATATTGACAGTTTATTTATCTCATTCCCATCTATAGGACAATACAAAACTTATCCAAGGATTATATTTAATAGAGACATGGAACAAGTGACCCACTTACAGTTTTAACCTGCTTGGTTCGGCTCCTACTATGGCAAATGTGAATATAAGGAGCCTGATGAGTCTAAGGTAATCATCTTTTCAATCAGAACACAGACTTCTGGGGATATGAATCTGACATTGTCGTGGGAAGTCACTGCCGTATAGAACCTGTATGTGTCTTACAATTCCTCAAAGTCTTCACCAATCGTCTATGTATATAATGTACTGTACGTTCTGAGGTGCATATGTAACATACTGTGCATGGGGTATGTAATACATCCATGCAAGTATAATATATCCACTTAACTCACTGTAATCCCAATCAGCTCGTACAGTTGCACTTAACTCCTGGAGCACCAGAGGAGTAGCACACACAATCACACACACATAAATGCACATCACATTTACACACAATGTACATTCAAGCCTGTTCTGTTGTAGAACACACATCACAGCACTCTCTAAAAACTCTAATGTATTTTTGTTCCAAGCTCATTCTGTGGCTAACAGAAAAAAAAAAAAAAGCTCAATATATTTTTTATTTTTATGATACAATTATTTGCTTTTAAAACATCAGTATTTTATTATATTGTATATATATATATATATATATATATTATATATAATATATATATATACATCCTCCAGCAATCAACAATATGTGGTGCTGAAATATGTTGAATCTTATTATGACACATTGGGGGATTAATGTTTGTTTCAGTCACATTGATTGGACCTTACCCTAAACATATGCTATTGGTTGTATTTTATTTTTACTTTTTTTGTGAACTATAACCATTGACAGTCATTAACACTGCTATATTTTCCAGACAACGATTTCCATAAAGTATGCTGTATACACCTCGTTTTTCTTATTTTTTTTTTTTTTGTCTGTAATGTATAGTATTTGTGGTGTCTTAATATAATATGTATTGGATAAAGATTCATTTCTTGAATAAATTCATTTGGTCTCATGAAAACGTGCTTAATGATCCAATGGCTACATTGGGGATTTCAATAGACAAAATCTTTAAAGGACTTGAATAGAACACATTTAGTAGAAAATATAATGTAGCGTATATTTATGGCTTAACGTTTGCACGCATAATAAAATTATGCTGTTAGACTAATGGTTATGTGTAGTTTTCCTCTATTGGCTTATGGAGATTCGCTAGTAAATAACTGCTTTATCAGACCACAGAATAAATGATGTTTGTTCATATAACATAAAGCTTGATTTCAATATTACCTGGGGTCTCAAACTGTTTAATGACAGAATGTGGCTTTTTAGTTGGATTTTCAAATAAGAGGTATACTGAATCCATGTTCCCTCTAAGTTAAAATCATCTGTGTGCGCAAAATGTATTTCTGTGCGCATACAAATAAAATTGTATGCGTTAAATACTGCAGCACTTACATTCCTCCAGATTTTGTGCGTGCCAACTGAAACCTGTGTGCGCACCACGAGCCCACAGCTTAGAGGGAACAGTGCTCTGAATGATTTCATGTTTTAAATATAGAGCAAATGAATAATAGTATCAGGGACGTTCAGGTAGATTAGTTCTAGAACCAGCAGTATTAACCAAGCAACAATACAAGGGGCTTTGTACAGACTGTCAACATAATCTTCTTCAATAAGTGGCTGGTAATCTTAAAGTTCCTCCTTCCTATAGCTGTGCTTATTCTGCTGATTCTTTGATTTTCATTTGTAGAGAGCACAGTAAAAAAAAAAACAAGGTGTTTGTTTGGTGGAGATTTCAGGATATTTTGCAATCTAGATAGTAGCACATTTTTAATTATTTTGCAAATTGCTGAAGTTAATTGCTGGTCATTATTGAGTTAATATTATTGATTTTCAGAGGGAAAAGATTTGGTAAAGATTTTGTACATATCAAGCGGTAATTGTGCAAATTGATGAATCAGCTGCATACTTGATTTATGTGTAATCACTTAGAATCCTGTACCTGTCTTCACACCCTGAGACATTGCAAGTCATTTGACTAATCCAGATATAAAGCCATATATGTTTAAGGCATGGCACTAAATTGCGCATGCAATCACGAGCATTATCGCTTGTGCGATTCTTGTGCAGTTTTCATTTGCGCGTGTGTTTTGCGTGTGCGATTTTGCCGGTTTCCATTATGGCAGTTATGGCAACGCATGCGTTAACGCACCAAAAATGGTGAACGCATGCGTTGCCAACGGAAACGGAAAATCCCCGCGATTTCCCATGTGCATGCGATTGTGCATCTGTTTCCATTTTGGTAAACTCATGACGCAAAACGCGTGCGCAAACGATTAAAAAAACTCGTAATTGTGGCCTAGCCCTAAAGGGATACCAAAAAGATCCCAATGAAAGTTAATATTGTGCCCATTGGTGCCATGGAGGGAGCGTAAAAATAAATCGGGCAAATCTAAACTTCTCACCTACTTTCTGCTCAAACTCAAAAAATACAATATTTTTTGCAAAATAAGACTTAGTCATTTGTGGGATGAGTTGAGAGTTGCAGTTTATAAACAACACTGGGGTAGCAGTTTGGATATCCCTGACTGAGTATGTAAAAAAATATTTTTATTATATGTAAATATAAAGAGCCCTACTGAGGCCAAGAGACCAGGGGAACCTCTGGTCTTCCCTAAATTCCCACTGGTGGTGCCTAGGGTGGGCAAATATCTGATACATACGTTGGCATAATGATAATCATATTAATCATTTTAATTGAAGATACATTGCTCCTTAGCGGCCACTAAATATCACAGAAGTAGTAATGGAGATACTGGTTAAAACGTGTTTTCATGACACATTAGAACCTGATGTTTTATTCGTGTTTGATTACGGCTCCATCTACCGACTAAAACTGGCAAACAAAATAATATAAATCAGATCCTGTCAGATCCCATGTAAATATATTTGGATAGAAAATGTAAACCTTGGCAAACACTAAACATGGGAAACCGTGAAACAGATATCACATAAAGCAGAGACACAAAATACTTTTTTGTATCCTTGTATACCATGCACAATTTTTTTTTGTTGCTGTGTACTTCCTCAGGATTGTCACTGTGGGTTGTAATGATGTAATTCATACCCTACAAATAAACAGAAATAAGTATTTGCTTTACAGAGGGAATTTCCTTTTTGCTACCACCGCTAGAAAGTAACTGGAAACATTTGTGTGCATGTGAGTCAAACAGAACTTTAGGGTAAAATGTCCTGAGCATTACTCTTCACACCGATCAAATACTTAGTACTAGGCCAGAAATGGCCAGAACAACCTCACAAGCCACATTGCCTGCCACGTGAGAAATTCTACTGAAGCACCAAATCTATATGGCTGCCCATACTCAGAGACATCTAGAATAGGGTTTGCACCCTTTTTCCTGTGCTATGTAAGGTCTCTTAATATTAGCCATAAGCAGGGCATAACTACCAGGGGAGCAGACCCTGCAGGGGTCCCCCATCTCTTATTTTCCCTATACAATACAGCCTCCTCCACTGTAGATAAAGTTAGGAGGGGGGCCCTATCAAAGATTTGCTGGGGGCTCAGTGGTTTTCTATTTATGTCACTGGCCATTAGACACTGTGCCATAAAACCCCAACCTTGGCACACACACCCTTTCTTTTAGTGTATGAGATTAGTATTTTTTACAAAGTTCTCAATGTGCAGCATGAGATACACTGGTCTTCTCCGACCTTGTAGTAATTATTGCTGTAGGCACCCAAACTATTTACCTTTCATCCCTCTCTGATACCGTGTGGCTCTATTTATGTAGGACAATCGGCTGTTCAAAATTTTTCCTGATGTATAAATAAAACACAATTATAAAAGTCAAATGTATGAATTATGTTTCATAGTAAGATTCACTTAAATATCAGCTTATCGTCTTTATACCGAGCCACATACTGGGTGTTTACACCGTGAAGCAGAGCAGGGTTTTATATGGACATATTGGCAGATTATATCTTGGTAGAATGTGTCTCACTAGGCCAGTCTAATATTTATTATTTATGGCCACACTTATTCATTATTTATTTCACACACATTTTATATTTATAATATATATAGTTAGACAGACAGATATACATTTATAGAAATAGATAAGATAGATAAAATGTTAGATCGATAGAGACAGAAGTAGATTATTTTGATATTACATTTTAATTATTAATGTTTGCTAGATTCGTGTTTTTAATGTTATGGAATCTTTTCTCTTGCCATTTCCCTTTATTTACACATTTCAACATATAATTTATAAGATGAATAGATGATAGATAGATAGAATAGATAGATAGATAGATAGATTGATAATAATTGAAAGATAGATAATAGATAGATAATATTGAAAGATAGACATAATAGATAGATAGATAGATAGATAGATAGATAGATAGATAGATCGATAGTAGATAGATAGATAGATAGATTAAAAATAGATAGATAGATAGATGATAGATAGATAGATAGACAGACAGACAGACGACAAACGACAGACAACAGACAGACAGACAGATAGATGATAGATAGTGATAGATAGATAGAATGATTGAAAGATGAAAGATAGATAGATAGATGTAGTAGATAGTAGATTGAACGTGACAGCTAGATAGATAGATAGATAGATAGTAGTAGATAGAATAGATGACTGAAAGAGATACACAGATAGGTGATGTTAGATGGATTGATAGAAACACTGATATGTAATAGAAACACAGATATGTGATAGATAGATAGATAGTAGATAGATAGATAGATAGATAATAGATAGACTGAAAGATGATACACAGATAGGTGATAGCTAGATGGATTGATAGAAACCTGATATGTAATAGATAGAAACACAGATATGTGATAGATAGATGAAAGATAGATAGATAGATAGATAGATAGAGAAGAAATAAAAGTCACAGAACAACTATATCCCAGGCACTGGATAGAGAAAACAAACTGGCCCCTACCGGGAATATCCAAAACCCTAAAGAGTTACAAGTCCTGAGTCTCTACAAGACCGGAGGCTCCAAGCCTAGAAATCAAGTCTGGCTGAAACAGACAAACATATAACCAAGAGAGAACAGACTGTGCCGGCATTGTGACCAGGGAACCTTAGAAGATGAGACCCACTTCCTTCTACACTGCCCCAAATACAAAGCAATACAGGACCCCCATTTCAAGTTGCTGTCGGACTTTCCCAGAATACCCCCTGTGCGGGGTTTTAACCACTGAGTCAGTGATTGCTGTGAACATTTTATAAATGTTTGGTCTGGTTTGGCAAACACCAGGCTCATTTTCCCGCAAATCTTGTGTTTACTGGAGTTTTTTTTAGGTGTTAATTGTTTTAACTTTAGACTAGTCCTTACAAAGTCAGTATATTACTGCTTTTTTCACAAAAGGACATAACAGGTTTTTGAAGGGAACAAAAACTATTGAATGATACCACCTGGAGGCAGATTTATGTCAGCAATTACCTTCTTCAGTGTATTGTTCACAGACAATGCACAATGGAATCCAGGAAGTTTACTGTATATTCTCTTACCAGCTGTTTCCTTATTTCCCCCTCTCTAGAAGAAACCTTCGCCCCTTACCTTAACATTCTCTGCCTTCCCCATTCCCATCGCTGTAGGTGATTTCAGTAGAAAGTCATAGATATTGAACAGTACAATATGGCATTCCCTAGTTATGGATGAGCTGAGGCCTAGGCATACTCCAGATTATAGTGGCTGAACAGAGTTTGGTAAGGAGATGCAGCAGGACACATGGAGAGAAATAAAAATAAAAAAAAGCCAAGTATTTTTTTACAATGATGAATTGGTTTTATAACCTGACAAAGAATAATGCTACAAAGCATGTTACAATGTACAGGGTCTAATGTTCTGAATGATAAAACACTGCATTCTGTATTCTTGTTCTTTGTTGTTCCAGGAGCTCCTTTTGTTACCATTGTATGCACTTGTCGGTGATAACAGTGATGGCGCACTTCCTAGTGTGGTTCCTGAGTTAGCGGTATATGTAAACAGGGACCATACTAGTGGAGAGTGCACTTGTGTGAGCACCCCAGCATGGTATTATTCCTAGTACTCCCCCAAACCCACTCCCCTTGCCAAGAAACCTGATTTATGCCAAGATCATCCGGGGTTGGGGTGCCCTATAGGTGAGTCCCCCTGTAAGACCACATGGCCTCATAGCCCTATAGTTTTCCTTAAATGATTAAACTGGACAGGAACTGGAAATAAATCTGTTAAATTAATCAACGTTGAACTCAAATATCTAATCCCTAGAGCTCTAGTATTGTTATACCAGCAGAACTACTAAATTCCTTCAATCAAACCCAAGCCTCAATTTGACATTTTCTATCCTGAATTTTGTTTTTAGCTAAAAAAATCCATATCAAAACCCCAACAGGTTTGTTCACCCCCTACTGGTCAGTGGGGGTCCCATGCAACCCTTTTATTTGGTTTGAGGTGTCATTACAATATAATTAATCCTGAATGTTTTCTATAAATTCATAACTTAAAGATACCTGTGTTTTATTACACATTTACTCATTAACATTTATTTTATTCTGCAGGTCCTGCAGCCCATGCTCTATCCCTCTCACCCCTGCCATAGCTGTCATGTAACTACTGGATGACCCCCTCTGACCTCTCTGTAATCAAGACTGAGCAGTAAGAATCCCGATTGTTTCCAGGTATATAGAGCAGCTGCAGAAATCAGGAAAATGACATAAAAGGCGGAATTGCAGGTGATTTCTCTACAATGCTGCCAAATACAGACGTGAGGATTAGGATATGACTGAATTTTAATATTTAATGAATCTATAGTAAATCCCCCTGATATTTAAAATATTCCTGTAGCTAAGCTGAGCAAGAGAACCTGCTTGAACAACCATTTTCAGAGCAGGATTCCACAAGTAATGCAACACCTGCATAGGGCCCATTTACAGAAACAGAAACAATATTAGCCCAGCTAGTCAGTCCTGCCTAAGGCAGCTATACACATGGCCAATATCTGACATATCCGTTCGGATCTGGCAGGATATTCTGAACATCGGCAAGGTATAAGGTCTGACAACGACCAACCACAATGAAGACGAAATACCGGCATCTGCATCATTGTCGTCAGGGCCGATGGAAAATTTCCATCAGTCGTTATCCCTTCTAGAGAGCTGATACGATGATATTCCTATTTGTGTATGGCCAGTGACCCTTACTGCCATTCATTGCATGTTGTTGGCACACATGCCATTGTAATGGTATTTTAAAAATGATTGGAAAATTCCCTTCTATAGTTTTTTTCTCCAAAGTGTTATATTATTGTTTCACTAACTTCCCTCTTAACAAAGACAGGTATATATATTATATATATTAAAGTGTAGCAGAAACATTCATTTCATTTTCCTTTAGCCATAAATAGAACAGCTCCTCCCATGGTCACAAAACACTTTTTCCCCTATTAGCGTAATGCAACATCAGCCCCCATTCACACAAAACTTTTGAATAATCAGTAAATAAATCACTGACATAGGAAAGCTAAGGATAAAAATGTTAAATGTAAGTTATCTTCCATACACCAAAGTAACAAAGCAAACCCCTAAAGGCCAGTTACTAAGAGTACAACACTCTACGAGAAAGGAGTAACTGGTACTTAGGGGAGATAAAAGAACTGTGGATAAGAACAGACAAGAGAAAGAAGGAACAGGGGTATTCAGATAAAAATAATAAAGAAAAATAATAAAAATGGGTAAATTATTAAACAAACCATATTGAAATATAGATTGTTATTGTTCTTCTCTCTCCCGCACCCAACAGTGAACAAGGTAAATGTGAAATAAAATGGGCACATTATATAGATAAAATGGGCACAACCATATAGATAATAATATGGTAATTTGTTGTCTGACACACTTCCTGAACACAATCTAATCCGTCCAGGGTCTGCCAACGTTGTTTATCAGCCTGTCTTTCCAGGTAACTAAAAGATTACTGCCGAGGGTCTCATTAATCCTCCATTCTCCAATGCAAGCCTTTCCATTAAGAGTTTATTTTTAAATTCCCTTAAAAACATATGCAATTATAAAATGATTTTCTTCCTTTACAGATATTCCTCTGTGCTGTAAAAATGGACTTAATGCAGCACAACATTTGGAAAATGTGTTACTTAAAGGTAGTACCCGGAGAATTGTGTATCTATATTACCGTATCTATATTTCTTAATATAGATGTATTTTTAGATGTGTTATATTTCTGGGAATTGTGTATTTTCAGGATCTGATGATTGCGAACCGAGGAGATACAGTGTCGGACTGGACTGGGGTTACAGGGGAATCCCCAGTGGCCCACAGCCCAAGAAAACAGAGAAAACAGCTAAATTTAAATACAGAGCCAAAGGGACAGTAAGAAATGCATACATAAAAGCAATAGGAGTCAGTAGGAGTAAGACAGACATGTAAATAAGTGATATGGAGATATAAACTTAGGTGGGCTCCTAAACTCATCCTAGTGGGCCCCTGTCTGAGATTTCCTGGTGAGCCCAACAGTCCAGCCTTTCACATGGATTTAAATATATAAACATTTTATGCTAGGTTCCCTAAGCAGGGGTGTCCCTAGGGTTTTTGGCACCTGAAAAAACATTTCCATGGTTGCTTCAGGCGGCGGGTGTGTGGGGTGTGGCTTCTTTCTTGGGTGTTGCTAAAGTTTTGATAATTTTGTATTTTGAAACAGTTATTTATACAGTTCCCATTGTTATAATACATAAATCCATATGTTGGTGCAATTGCTACATTGTTTTAGAAATTCCAACCATACTTTCCTCTAGAAAAAGATGTTGCGCCAAAATATTTGTAAGCCTGCCACCACGCCAAGGTAAACTCTTTCACCAGGGCCCAACAAACCTGACTAGTTTTAATCTAACCTTATGAATTCCTTTTAAGCAAAATACAACACATCCTTAGAGAAAGAAAAATATTTAAAAAAACATCTGCAACAAAGTACATGGTTGGTAGAGCACCGGAGAAATCTGTAGTCCCCACATATATGTTATGTAAGCAAATTATTAAGAGTCATTTAGTTCAATCTTTTGGTCAAACCTTTTAATACCATGAAACAAACCTAACTTAGAAACAGATTGATCACACTAAAATGTTCTAAACAGTAAAAATGTATCTTACTATATCATTACAAAGCAACTGTTAAAATATTAAATTAAAATCCATTCGTATCTGGTGCTGTCTTCTCTTTTGTTCAGCATGATGGCATCATTTGTACTGTGGGCCTGCACACAAGATGGGCCTTGCCTGTGCACACACACCACATTCCTAGGCCTCCTTCCAGTCTCTCTTCCTCAAGGATTCCTGTCCTATTTTTCCTCTTCTGTAAACTCTTCCAGGCTTTCTGTCCCTTCCATCCTCTATGTTTCATTGTTTCGTCAAGCAAGGTGTAGTAGAGGGAGCACACTACTTACACAAAAAACATACAACGTTTCAAGACTCTAGGTCTCTTCCTCAGGTATAACTGGTAACATGCCAAACAAACATTTTATCCCTAATGAATTCATCACTCTAATATGTGCTCCTCTCTACTACACCTTGCTTGTTTTATGTAGCCCTGGAAGTAGAGGGGTTGAGAGGATTTGCATCTACCAACTTGTCTAGCTAATTGCCAAGCAGTGTGCTACAATACATCTGGAACTTTGCAGATTTATTGTTTTCTCCCGTTAAACTCGGTCGTGTAAGTGACGTAACACTTACGCGACTGGACTCATGGGCCAATCAGCCGGAGAGACGCAGAGGAGCCACCACCAAGGTAAAGCCCTGCAACGCAAAAAAAACCAAACAGATCAAAGACTGCCGCCTTTGTGCAATCCTAGAGGGCACGCCATAAGCAATCTTTTCAGATTGCTTTATGGTAGGAGCCGCCCTGTCCCCCGAGACATAAAATAGTTTTGAGGGTTCAACAAAATAGAAAGGTTGAGAAACACTGGTAATAGTTTGTACATTGTTGAAAATTTTATTCTGTGTTTCTTCTTATGGTAGACAATGTGGCATTAAACAGTGATCAGATAGATTTCAATAATTGGGGACAACATTGAGATTTTAGTTAGCTGTGGAGTTTTGTTCAGATAGCAGTTCTGTGGAAGTTCCAAAAATCCAATTGTACATTTTCAATTTTATGAAAGACATTTTTATCTTCCAATAGAAATTTTCTGTTTTTTTTATAGAGATTTTTCATTTCCAAATGGTATTTTCAAGTTTTTTGATTTTCAATAAAAGTTCTGAGTTTTGAAAATAACAAAAAAACAAAAAAACCGTTGGATCCACAGATTTTGGAAAACTGGCGTTTCTGAATGACACTGGGATCCATCACTATTCCTGTCTATGTAACAGTTGTTACAATGTCATGAAATAGGGATTTGCTGAGGAATTTTAAGATATTAAAGATAGGGGGAAACCACTTAAAACTAAAGGGGGAGGATAAATTCCTTTAATTTGATCCAGTCGAAGATAGCAGAATATAGGAAATACTACAGGACACATTAAAATGATTAATGTTTAACTTATCTCTCCAACACCATTCAATATGGATGATTGCCTCTATGAAGACCAGAAATCTTTCACTATGGCAATAGTACCCCGCCTGCAAGCATTGGATCATGGGGTGCTATGTTTTCCCCCAGAAAGAGGAAGCTCTCCAATATCTGCCCAAGCAGATAGGAAAGTGAGCCAGTGGTTGGAGTTGTTAATTGTAGAGACTTGTGCTGGCCATATACTTGCTTATAGTACATTGATTCTTGTTTGATCCGACCCGAATGTCAAATTTCTAGTAATGTCGAGACCAGGAGTGGTCTCCAACCTTGCGACATTCCCGCAGCCGTTCCCAGGTGATTATGCTTGCTATTGTCATTACTCCCGTAGCAGGAACGTCGGAGGTAACGTCTAATAAATTTAAACTTTCATTCTTTTTATTACACCATGGGAGCTGGAGACACAGCTGCACCACCCATCAGGACATTTGTGCAATTTCTAGGTGGCTTTAGGTGTCAACAAACGTTTTTAAAACAAGATTGTTCATTACCAAATAAACTGAATCTTTAGCTACCACAAATTCCATCCAAACCATATGCTTATTCATGTTTGTAATCCCTCCGCTCCTAGATTCCATTTTTCTACTTTCAACCAAAATGACCACTTTCCATTAATGTGCATTGGTCTTTTGTATAAATTCTTTTGGCCTGGCCTGATGTTACTTCACTGTGAGTAAATGTTCCAGAAGGAATTGGCCACATTACTGTTATACGGGATATCTAAGCTCCATTTTACTGAGAGGACATTCTGTTTAATACGAAGGTTATTGATTACAGGGTAATTAATCATTGGCAGAACACATGTTTAGCAAAGTAAAATAAAGCCTGGATCAATAGAGACGTGTCCTTCTACATAAATCTATGCTAGTACACACCGGGCAATATTTCTACCAGACAACTGATTTTCCCCACCAGTACAGTCCTATCTTGGATGTCTTTCACCAAATCAAAGAAAGTTCAATTAGACGTGTTGGCAATTTTGTCTGATCAATGTGATTTACTGTGGGCCCGCACAGTCACCCAATGTCGAACTACACTACTGTGGCTATTTTCAGCACTACCATCAATATTTGTCACAACTATGCAAACTTTGTTATGTCAGGTAGATCAGATTGAACTATCCCTTGCGTTTACCTTATTGACTGCATGGAGGGATTTCCTCCATAATGGAGGCAATAATTATGCTTTAATATCTGGTTAATAATACATTTAATAATGTGCTGAATATACCATTTGGGTTAGGGGCAGGAAACTAACATGTAAACAGAGTTGATATGCCAATCAATGTTAGCTTTCAAATGATAAATAATATCTGATTGGATTAATATCTGATTGACCATTTTTACACACCACCAACTGTGAAAACAGACTTTAAAACAAGGTGCATTTTAAACTAACACCATAAATAAGCAGGTATACAACCCCTCCTGGGTTTTCCAGGAGTCTCCTTGGATACTGGGGTGGTCTCCCTCACTCCTTTGAGCCACCCCAAACTCTGAATCGCACAATGCACCCAGAATGCCCCTACTACACTACCCGCTTCATTGATGGAATGTCCCTCCCTGGAATGCCCCTAACTTCACCTCCGCCCCTATTACCATCTGTCTTAGGCATGCACCCTTCTCTGCCCTACCGGCACCTCGCCCCCTTCATGCTCCCTGCTCAGAAGCCACTTTGGCAGGGGGGATGTCTAAATAAGGTCTATGGATAAAGAACTTAAAATTATAGCACCTCGACAACTGCATATTTTCAGAAGGCCACATGACATGTATAGTGAACCTGTTGCCATTGGGGTAAATACAATCAAGTTTACTTTTGCTAGTATGGAGGTGCACAGCCTTTGGTCAAGCAAATTCAACCTTGAGTGCCATCGAAGTGTATAGAGAACGTACCTGGTGTATGCTGTGGATCAGAGGCCTACAGGGAGATTCAATAAACGTTCTTATTTTTAACAATAAGAACTTTTATTGAATCTCCCTGCTAGTATCTTGTGTGATTAAAAAAGGGGACTCTGGAGTTTGGACTGAAGTAAGTAGTGGAATTGACCAAATTGACCGAAATTTAGGTTGTGTGGATCAATCGGCCCAAAATGTCGGCCATATGTACCCAGATTTTTACTCTGTATCGTTCATTATGGATTTAATAAAAAGGCAACAGATACATTTTTTGATCAGCAGTTTCTATCCTGCAAATTAGGGGAAATGTGTTCCAGGGTCAACTTCCCCTTAATATGACAGGATAAAATGATGTAATTCTTATGACATAGACAATGACTGCTCTGAATATTTAATCAGTTCAGGTATTTCTGTTATATTTCTTTAATCTCCCTCTTTCATACATGGCACACTGCCTCTTCGATTGCTATTATCCTTCATTGTCTAGGGCAGTGTCTCTTAAGCAGGGTCCCTAAGACGTTGCAGAAACTGTATGGATTCGCATGGACCCGTTTTCAGACATGAGATGTCATGAAGTTTGCAAAAAATAATTTGCTATATATTTGTCCCAAAAAAGTGGTGTAATGAATGAAATTAGACATCATCGTAATCGTTTAAGTGGGAATGTCTGAACATTAAGGTAAACCTATGTAATTTCCTAATAGATAGTATTTATGTCAGTCCACAAAACAAAAAGATAACATCAAAATGGTTCCCAAACAGATTTTATATGCATGGTCCCACGTAGGTAAAGGTTAGATAAAGTTGTAGGCTGACGCAAAAAATATATCTTGGTCAGTCGGGTCGATAATATTTATATATATATATATATATATATATATATCAATTGGTAATCTGATTTGTTTTAATACTTTAGTGGATATTTTTAATTTACAGTAAAAGAGATCTAGGAATGGTACTTACTACAAATGGTACCAACCTACTAGAAATGTACCTACTAGAAGGTACCTACTAGAAAGGTACCTACAAATGGTACACTAGAAGGTACCTACTAGAAAGGGTACCTACTAGAAAGGGTACCTATTAGAAATGGTACCTACTAGAAAGGGTACCTACTAGAAATAGGTACCTACTAGAATAGGTACCACTAGAAATGGTACCTACTAGAAGAGTAACCTACTAGAAATGGGACCTACTAGAAAGGGTACCTACTAGAACATGATGGCACTACTAGAAAGGGCACCTACTGAATGTACCTATAAGGGTACCTACTAAGTACAAGGTACCTACTAGAAATGGACTACTAGAAATGGTACCTACTAGAAGGGTACCTACTAGAGACATGGTACCCTACTAAAATGGTACCTACTAGAAAGGGTACCTACTAGAAGGGGTACCTATTAGAAATGGTACCTACTAGAAAGGGTACCTACTAGAAATGGTACCTACTAGAAAAAGGGGGGGTAACAAAAAACCTACTAAAATGGTACCTACTAGAAAGGGGTACCTACTAGAAATGGACCTACGAAAGGGTACCTACTAGAATGTACTACTGAAAGAGTACCTACTAGAAAGGTACCTACTAGAAAGGTTACCCTACTAGAATGGACGTACTAGAAAGGTACCTACTAGAAATGGTACATCGAAAGGGTACCTACTAGAAATGGGTACCTACTAGAAAGGTACCTCACTAGAAATGGTACCTACTAGAAATGGTACCTACTAAAAGGTACTACTAAATGGTACCTACTAGAAATGGTACCTACTACAAAGGGTACCTACTAGAAAGGGTACCTACTAGAAATGGTCCCACCTACTAGAATGGTACCTACTAGAAATGGTACCTCTCTACAAATGGTACCTAACTTAGAAATGGTACCTACTAGAAAGGTACCTACTAGAAATGGGTACCTACTAGAAATGGTACCTACTAGAAAGGGTACCTACTATAAATGGTACCTACTAGAAATGGTACCTACTAGAAAGGGTACCTACTAAAAGGGTACCTACTAGAAATGGACCTACAGAAATGGTACTACTAGAAAGGGTACCTACTAAAAATGGTACCTACTAGAAATGGTACCCTACTAGAGTACCTACTAGAAATGGTTACCTACTAGAATGGTACTACTAGAAAGTGTACCTACTAGAAATGGTACCTACTAAAGGGTACCTTACTAACAAATGGTACCTCAGAAGTGTACCTACTAAGGAACCCTACTAGGAAAGTACCTACTAGAAAGGGTACCTACTAGAATGGTCCTACTAGAAAGGTTACCTACTAGAATGGTACCTACTGAAATGGCATACTACAATGGTACCTACTAGATAAAATGGTACCTACTGGAAATTGTCCTACTACAAATGGTACCTCCTGGAAATGTCATACTACAAATGGTAACCTACTGGAAATGTCAACTACAAAGGACCTACTGGAAATGGTACCTACTGGAGAGGGTACCTACTAGATATGGTACCTACTAATGGCATACTACCAAAAGGTACCTACTGAAATGGTCATACTACCAATGGTACCTACTGGAAATGGTACCTACTGGAAATGGTACCCACTGAAATGGTACTACTGGAAAGTAGTCAACTGCCTTTCTTATATACTACCCTGTCCTCCACTCTCTACCCCATGGGACAATAGTGATATAAACTCTGCAATTAAACGAAATAAACAAGACCTCAGTGTACTTCTGCAATCCTGAATTCCCTCCATGGGATTGACAGAGATCAATTTTTAAGCGTCGCCAAATAATTTAGAACCGTTTGATTCATTATACTACACAGCGCTTGAAACCTTAATCAGTCAGATTCATCCATGTAAATCTACCAAGACTTCAACATTTCAGTCAATCTGCTAGCACATCCTATACTAAGGTATAATACTGGGATTGGAGGTGTTTGCAAGCAGGATTTTGCTTGAGATTTCTCTTAAGGAACTCATTAAAGAACTCTCTGATTCCCATGGATGTAACTCTTCTGCTCTATTCCATATCTTCTGAATCAAACAATTAAAACATTTTATTGAATTTCAACAAACACGATTAATGTAATAAAGATGCCTAGAACATTAAATGGCACCAGTGACCCTAATGTAAAATTCAGAGTGTTTAATGTTTGACCATTTTATATGCCTGTAGTTTTATGGATAAATTTATTTCTGGCAAAATGATTAAAATTACCTTCACTAAATAATAATTGCTGTTTTTTTGTGCTCTAAAAATAGGAATTGAAAGTGGGATTGGATCTCAAATCTTGAACAATTCCTACTATCTTATGTATCTTTTAATTTCATTATTCCTAAAACCCTGTAAATTTATATATAGGGAGACTACTACATTATTTTAAAAGTCTAATAAAGTTGAATTAAGCCTCAAATTTCCCTCCAATCATAATCAAATATTTTAAGACTGTGCAAAGGATTAGGAAGCCTCATTGTATAAATTATATAAAGAACACTATATTTTACTATATTTACATATAGTTTAAGATAATGTCCAGATCACAGTTTTATGGCATGATTTATGGGTAGTATGGCACACATGGGTTACTCTGGTGGTCTGGCACAAAGCAGACAGTTAACACTTACTTTCTTTAACAATTACCAATTTTAATTACATTTACCAGTTCGTATTGCATGGTTTATAACAAAACATAACATTTTTTCCACATAACATATGGAGTAATAGAGTAGTCCCTGCCCTATGGTACAACCATTTAAAGGCATCTATACTGGAAAAAAAGGTTAGTTAATTGACCATAACTTAACTATAATTCTTCCCAACCACCACTGTATCATTTTTTGTTGATCTGCCCCCCTATTTCTTTAGATATCCAATCTTAACCTTCTTATATTTCAGCTGTTAATCAGTTTCCTTATCACAAAAACCTATTCTTCTGTGAGTAGTTTTTACGGTAGCTGGAATGGTGACAGAGTTTTGACAGTTGATACAGTATGTTGTTGTACAGCTTGACAGTTGGTTTGTGGGTAAAAAGTCAGGTCAGATGGAAGTGGGAGTGGTTAAAGAGGGGGGGTGAACTGCTCCTAAAAAATGTGTGCTGGATGAAGGCATGCAGCAACACACGCAATAACGCTACTTACTGTATTCAATTATAGTTAAGATGATGGCAAAGTCATTTTTTCAGTATAGTGTCCCTTTAAATTGACCAGGCCTGTATATTTGTGTGTCCTTGTAAGTTGGTGAAAACTTATCTTTTGCCTTGTAGTTGTATCCAATAAGGGATCTTGTCAATCAGGACATCACACTGTGCAGGGATCACACCTCTCCATACACAGATGTTTAAGGAATCACACCAAACAGATCAATCCCGCAGGAGCACACCACCACACACCTTCTTATGCACTTTTTGTCCTCCTAGCCATAGAGAGCAGGGATGTCTTGACTCTTTTACTCACTGATGCCCCCTGCAGGCTGAGGTGGTATATAAAAAGTTATATGTCCATTACAATAATATAAATAGCTACAGAAAATGTCTATTTAGTAATTTTCCCTTCTTACAATTCCTCAATATCTTTGCTTTGGTATAGGGAAACAGATCCTTTTTCCGAATTTGCTCCGACCAAACGTACGTTAATTTGTCACATGTGAGTAGGAAAGAAAAAACAATCAACGATTGTTAACCATATAAAATAAGCAAAATGATTCACATTTTACCAGCATGCCTGATTGTCCTCAAAAACATTTGATGTAAAAACATCCATCTGATAACATTTGTGTCTTTTACAACACTGATAATTTTTGGCCTGACTTACTATGTATCCTATTTATGACAGCAAGATTGCCTGGAGTTACTAACATACCTGACCTTTGCTTTCGACTGACTGATATCAGTGATTGCTCCACATTTAAGCTATATTGATAATAAAATATGTATGTTCTAATATCCATTGGAAATTCCTGTAATATTCCCCTACTCAGGCCATTCATTTTCTAAATAAAAGTTGAATGCCAATAACTAGGCAAGGAAGTTGTCAGATCATCACAGGAGGCAGAAAAGAAAATCTAAAACGACATCAAATTTCGCTTAGATTAGAAGCAATTCCAGTCATGACAGCTAAACATCTCTTCTTACAAGAAGCAGAAGGCACAGAGATATTGGGGAGAGAGTTAGATTGTAATTCAATCATCGTTGCTATTTTAAAGTATTTTTCCAATTTTTTCTATTGCTGATGCTGGACGGGCATTTTGCCTGCTTCCAACAAGGGTGAGAAAACACCATATAATCATTTGTCATGTTTTCCATACTTTGCTTTTGCCATCAAATAAAGATAGACCTCTTTAATAGAGATGGACAACTTGTTATGTATGTATATGTTTTATTTATATATTGTAATTAAAATACAATAAAGTCATACAGGGGATAAATACATAGATTTCATACATAATATATAACATTATAATGAGGTGCTAGGGGCTTTGCCACAAGAGGTAATGAGGTTAGAGATTACAATCTAGTTAACTTTCCGAAAATCCATTCTTGCTCGAGGATTCATGGATTTTTCAAAATTTTTTTAAAATTCAAAAGTCAATGGTAAAAAAATTCTAAAATTCTCCGCCTAAAATAAACGATGCAAATAGCAATAGTAACTTACTTAATGGCTCAGGGACCTGGAAATGGTCTGGGGATGTCAAATCCCACCTAAACATAAGATGATATCCTCCTTTACAAGGCTGATACCATATTATGGTAATAAATTGTAATAATTAAATAGTGCCAGTCCCCCCCCTACCTACCCACCCACAACCCATTGCATTTAACCGGTAGGTAATGGTAGACTTAAAGCCCACCAATAGAAAGAAACCTTCCTTACTAAGGGTTTGAAGCTGTACCGTAGGTAAGGGCTGACAATTCTGGGAGACTGTTTCTGTTCCTCCATCCTTATGCCGTGGGAGACGCTCTATTGTACCGGTAAGCGTGCATAACTTGCGTGCAATACTGTTGTGTGCGTAACTTGCGGTGCCCAACTGCTCTCTACGTTGATTCGACTGCTCCTGGTCTCCTTCTTTAATACACGGCTCCTTGCTGGAAAATTGCATTGCAGTGTCAGCAATGTGAGGTACAACTTTTGCCATTTATTTTTTAAAACAGATTTTCCACTCTATTTTGTGTATGACCTGAGTATAAACTGAGGACAGATTTTAAAGGTCTTTTTTGACCAAAAATCTCGGTTTATACTCGAGTACATACGGTCTTTAAAGAATATTTATAAACATAATTTAATTCCGCTGATGAAACCGTTTACCACTAATCTTTAAAAAACACCATCCAGCTACCAGAAACTTCAATGTGCTTCTTGTTTTGGCATTCTGTACATTTTTTTTGGGTTTTTTTTAATCGAATTTTCTAGTAAGTTTCATACTTACGAAATTGAAATTTTTTTTATAAATCCTTAACATTTCACAAATTCTGGAAAACCTTGAATTTTTTTAAAAATTGTAAATGTGGTTGAAAAAATTAAAAAAAAGTAGAATTCCAGAATCCACTAAAGCCTGGATCTCAGAAATAACTTCCCTGGTTCAATCTGTGATCCGGTCCCATCTCTAACTTTTAATGACTAGTGAAACAGAAAATAAACAAGATGTTGCCAAACACAGGAAGATATTTTATTCGCTTTGCTTATTTAAATTAAGAGCAACTAAGTGCAAACCAACTTTTTTTTAAAAGCCTATGATGCACTGCGAAGAAGTATAACAATTTGAGTTGATGTACATTGGCTGGTTGAAACACAATGTAGACTTGCACCTCCAACATGAAGGTTTTTGTGAGCCAAACATCAACGTAACACAACGTTCAAGGGTAAACCCCCTTCATCAGGTGTAAGGGGGTGTTACCCTCGAACGTTGTGTTACCTGTTGATGTTTGGCTCACATAACCTTTCACGTTGGAGTGCAAGTCTACATTGTGTTTCTCTCTTAGTATTTATATTCCCTTTGAAGTAGGGAAAATTAGACTTCTTCAACCACACGGGGTTAGTGTGCATATGGACTTTGTTGCACTTAGGCCTGGTACACATGAGGAAATTTTTCATCCAAACCGACAGATATTTTTGTATATTGGTTGGTATGGCGAAAAATCACCAGCTTTTTTGCCTTCGCTTGCGACCAATGTCTTACCCATTTGCCCGTAATGGATGAAGGGTGATCTTGACATGTCGTAAAAATCACTCCCGAAAGTGTGGTCCTCCTATGGACCACACGATCGGTCAAGGCGCGACGATTTTTTTACCATCAGTTTTCGGTCGGGATGAAAATTCGCCCGTGTATACCCAACTTATTAACTTTATATTTCACACCACAATTGTACCAGACAGGGGAGATTCACTGTGGAGGAAATTTTTTTAACCTCTAGGAATAAATCAACCAAGTCCTGTTTAGTTTTTTAGCGTTCTTGATGCAGATATTATAATGTCAGTTGAAATACTAGTAGATAAGTAAGTAAGTATTGTATTATAGTCATGTATAGTATAGTATAGTATAGTATTAATATAGATAATATAGTATATATATAGTATGAGGTTGAATAAAGGCTCCGTCCATCCCAGTCCAACCTACTTAGCATTACCCCTGCCTAACTGTTGATCTAGAAGAAGGCAAAAAAAACAAAAACACCAGAATTATGAAGGGGGAAAAAATACTTCCTGACCTCCAAGTTGATTGACAACCACCCCTGAGGTTGGAGGGTGCGACTGTCATATCCCTCCCACCACCCAACCACTTTATAGTCTATTTTTCTCCCCCCCCAAAAAAAGAAAGAAAATGGGTGTGGTTTAGGGTGTGGTCTGTGTTTAGGGGTGGGGCTAAGGGTCGGGCCTACAGGCTTCCTGAGGTGTAAACCCATCCTGGAGTCATTTAAAGTATAAGCACCAAGGATTTTAAAGCCCAAAATGCATCACTCCCAATGTGACAACTATCTAGATCCCCCTGTAACGATTGCACATCCTCTGTAGTTTTTTAATGGTAAGACAAAGTTTTGTGTCTCAGCAACACAGAAACCTTGCTGACAATACCCACTTCCAAATCATAATAACAGGTTATAGAAGAGGCCCCAACACAGAACCCTGTGGTGTTTTACCCAGTCCCCAGTTGAACAGCATGGAAATTTCCCACAACCACATTCTGTTTCTGCTTATAAATCTCATTAAAATGGTTTCTGGATCTTTGTCAATAGCCACATTCCCAGTAATGAGCAATTTGTGTTTGGCTGGATATAATTCTCTCTCACTTTGAGAACTTATTAGTATCATGTATACTAATTTCACTGGTTAGTAAAACAAGTCTGCTGCATTGCATTACTTTTTATGATTTTTTATCATGTTCTTTCTGTCCTTTGTACTTTTTAAACACAAGCAGATTGGAGTTTACACCTCAGTAGCTTGTAGGCACAAAAAAGCCCTGGTGCCTTAGCCCCATCCCTAAACACAGACCAACCTACTAACCACAACCCACATTCTATTTTTTAAGAAATAGACTATAATAGGGGTGGGGGGCTTTTTCTTGAGTTAAAAAAGGTTATTCAAAAAAAGTTCTTATCGTTAAAAAGGATTTTTTTTTTATTGAATCTCCCTGAAAATCAATTGTATATTTTGCATGTTAGACAGAAGAATTGAGCGAAAGTACTTAGCAATGAGGTTATTTTCACCGACGTTCATCTGGAAGATGATGGGCGATCAACATGTGTTTGGAAAATCACGCCACTTGTTGCGGTAGTCGCGATGATTCGTCCTTGACAACCACTCGTTATGGCAAACGCCCGGTGAGGATGAAATATCCAGCTGTGTTTATCCAGCCTAAAGAAAATCATAAACGGTGTGATCGTGGGGGCCAACCCGCAATGCACGATGTGTATGAGCTCCATTTTTGGGCCAACAATCGTCTGTGTAAGGGCACTTTGTCAACGGAAACGTCTATTTGGCACAGGGCTCGTTTTTGTTGGCCGAAACTGGTGCTTATACACATCGTGCATCACAGGCCAAAAACCCACTAAATTCCTCCTATTCCTGTCTTAGTCTTGATACATTTGCTTGCACCCTTTCAAGGAACACTAAAGCCGTTTTATAATTATATTCCATCCGTTTCTATTATTCACAGGTGAGGTGAGAACGCTATATTTCCTACCTCTCTGGGAATAATAGGATGCCCAGGTAACATTGGAATTTACCTTACCACCGCTCCACTTGCACTGCTTCTGCACTGGCAGCTGCACTGTCAAAAGATAGGCGTGTGATTCGGACATCGCGGCTGTCAGTGCAGAAGCATAGAAAGGATGGAATAATTTATAAAATGGGTTTAGTGTTCCTTTAAAGCTGGGTACACACAGTACCAATAAAAGGCTGGGTCGGGTTATGACCAACTACCGCCATCTGCTGTGACAGAAAATTTAGTATAGGGAGCCATTATGTGTCAGTGGCCACCCAAACAATCTCCACATGTTGGTGGCCATGTCCATCGCCAATAATCGGTACTCGTGAACCTTGTGTGCAAATACGCATTTTTGTAACAGCTGAATTGTTCTTTAAAACCCCACCCATAACCTGTGATAATCATTTGTACAAATGGTAAGCATGGGTTTTGCTCAATTGTAATTTTAGTTGTGGGCAAACTGCCACACCACTGCCTCCCGGACGTCTCACAATATAAATTGTAGTTTACCTTATGTCATGAGTGTCTGTTTAATAACATTCTAAGGCTAGTCCAACATGGTTTGATTCAAACACGGGTTGATGTTTTCAGCAGGTGCAAATGATATGATGGAAATCACCCATGAGTGGCATATGTTTGATTGCTTGGCAATATCTGCCAGTCTATTGAATAAACACTGATCAAGCGCAGAAGTTCCAACAATCCGATATCCATCCATATGAGTGGGATTTCAAGCTGAAAGGTGGCAAGGTTCTGTAGATCGATTGCTGCTTCCTGTACATTTTTAATGATCAAGGTAATCAAATTAGCTGCAGCCAAATAATAGTGCTAGGCTGCTAAAGACTAGTTACACACAATAAAACACCACTATTCTTTTCTACCAACTGATCTTACCAAGCACTTTGTTGGTAACAACTAAGCCCCAGCACAAAATTTTTGGCCTAAACACGTGCTATCCAATTTCTCAAAACAATTTTGGAAAAAATTGGTTAAAGAATATTGGTCACTGGAAATTTTAGAATGTTATTTAGACCTGAATTGCCAAAATATCACCGCTGGAGGTTGTTGGGCCAAAATATCCACCCATGTATACCCAGTTTAACTCCTGTTTACTTCTATGACATGTTGCACTTGTGTGAATGTTTTGTTTCTAATTATCATTATTTATAGCAGTAAATTCAAAATCGGAAGAATATACACCAAATATATGTATAAAACCAGGGGAACTGTGGTCCTCTCAAAAGAGCGCATTTACCCCCTTTATCGAAAAGAGCAAACTCCTACCTTTCAAATGACTCCAGATCATGCTTCAAGCTGCATCTATCCCAACTTACAGCAGTATAAAAGGGTGGTGTTTCCTGCTAGATCAAGTTTTGAATATTCATAGATCCGTATCTGAATGAAATTAATATGTTCTATATAGCATTCAGGGTTTAAAAATGATCTGGGATAGTATGTTGATATAGTTATCTTCACTTGATTTAAGAATTTGTTGAACCACATACCTCCGCACAATATTGTTATGTTTTTTGTTTTTTGTTTAAAGATTAGTACAGAGCTCTGCTGTTATAATTCTGATTGGGTTGGGGAGATTATAGCACGACAACCTTTAATTGCATCAGACTGCTTTATCCTAAGTGCTAAACTTTTGTGCAGATTCCACACTGGATGGTGTGGAATCAAAATCGAACCTTCTAAACTTCAAAATGTTGTTATTTACCTAAACTTCATGCAACAAATGTTTCTAGTTGTGCAGTTCATTTTGTCAGCCCCCAGATGCCAACAACATGAATTTTCCATGATCTCCTGCCAGTGAAGATCACTCATTCCACAACAAACATGGATATAATAACAAAGGAAACCCCTCATAATGTGTACACAAGTATGGCCTATAGGAAAAAACAGGGCCTTCTTTACATAAACAATCTAGGCCACCTGCTAGGCCACTAAAAGGGTAGAGGGCACCATTCAAAGTTTTGTTTTAATGGCCGAGATACAGTTAGCCATAGACCAGCACCCGACCACTACATTGAAATTGTGGAGGACGTTAGCATAGTCTACGCTGGTTACACACAACGCATATGCCACTAGTGAATGCATCCAAGGCAAATCCCTAACATCTTGTGGCCGAAGTATCTAAACGGACGTCAATTTGATCCAATTTGTTTCCTATAACAGAAACACTGATATGCAGTAAATTGTAATGTTTGGTATCAGTCCTGCCAGGTAAAGCGTGTAAGCCTAGGTACAACTATATTATCCTTCCCTCCTGATCGTCCATTCGAAAGCTTCCGACCATCGGGCAGGAGGAAGAACTTTGGTTCAGCAGCAAAGCAAAGCCACGTCCGACAGTTAGGCACCACTGAGCTTTGGTCTCATAGAGGCGCATGATCGGGTTGTGATTTTTCTGACCTGTCTGAGATCGTTCTTTCTCTTGTTCGACAAAGGGAATGTCCGCCATTGGTTGCTGTCGCCACAAGAGCCAAGCTAAAATTCGGGCGACGCCGCTGAACCAAAAAAACACTGAAAATGTGCGTCGGACGAGACGAATTATTTGGTATCGTGTGTACCTAGCTTAATGTCATTGGGCCACCTTAACAGATTGTATTTCATGGAGTATTCCATGCACTACACAGTCAACACCCCTTCTAAAGACCCACTTCCACATGTAGTTGTTAAATTAAAGATATCATGTAGCTTGTCCACCCCTCTCCAAAAGTTTGTTACTACAAGCTTGCTACGAGCCTTTGCAATTGTCACTATTGCTAAAAAGGCAAGCATATGCTAAGGAAACCCCCATGCAATCAATTGTGCCATCATTGGCTGTGATCTCATGTCAAGCCATGATTCAGGGTGTGAGGTAGATGTGGCAAGCACTTACTGACGGAGGTGACGTCTTACAGAAGATCATTTGGATGTCCAGCAGTGGAAGAACACAGGAGTTACCATAAAATATGGTTTGCAGATAGTAACTTTGAGGTGGTTGACTATCAAAACTATATTAATCGTTTGTAAATTTGGGTTTTTCCAGTCCTACAGTTTGTTCACTTTTAGTACTTTTATAGCTAGTGTCGTTTTTTTCCATTCATTTTTCGCTGGGAATTAAACTGATTGAGTATGGGTTGGAGATATCTGTGGTACAAATGAATAACAAAAGAGTGTGGCAATAGGTGCCCATGCATCCAGTGTAAATACTCACACTGACTGGGAGATGTACTGTGCAGCCTTTATAGTAGAATAATACAATTATAAAGATTTTCATGCCAATCACAGAAATACACATCACAGCAACCAACCAGCACCAAAACAAAACCCAACCGCTCACACCTGCCCCATAAACACACGTGATTACTTGTAATCTAATATTATTATAGTTTGTGTAATAGTTTAATGAAGCAACACACCCTAGAACGGCACATAAAACAGAAAGTATTCATCATATTTTATTAATTTGTCAAAATGCTTCAGACTCATTATTTAAAATTGTGCAAAATGGCTCCAAGCTAGCAGGGAAGCCTATCAGAGCTCTTTCAAAATCTGTCCTAAGGCCTGCTTGTCTGCTGCAACTGGGAGGGCCATGTGACCATCTTGGTGTCTTCTTAGATTCTATTTGTGAATAAACTTAACAAGGTAACATGTAGGAACAATTGCTGTGCAGATACAAAGGGGATGTTAATAATCAGAGGGAGCTTTATAAACTTGTAGCTGCATGCTAGTTTTAATCACAGGGTATAACTATGTTTTTGCTAGTTTGAGAACAAAAGGATTGGCTAATATAGAACCATTCAGTTCACAACAACTAAACTCTACTATTATATAATAAAATACTTTATTATGTTTAGAGCAGTGAAATCACATACACAGTCTTTATTCTATTGGGGACCAAATGCTTGATCAAATCCTCCTATTTTCCATCCCCTGCTAATAAACAAATCCCAGCATCACCAGAAAAACTGAGCATGTTTAGGGTGGCAGCAATAATCAGAGGAGACATAAATAAATAATACCCATATATTGTTATGAAACAATTGCCACAGGAAAGGCTTCTATTTTCACAGAAACACGAGACACACAAAACAGAGACTTTCCAGATCCTCATATAAAACATTATGGAATTTTCTCTAGCCCTGAGGACATGGCTTTGTCTCAGTTGGCTTGGTCTTTAGTTGCATTTCTCCCACTACCAAGCTGACCCATTAATAAAAGATAAAGGCAATTCTAGCTTTTTGTCTCCATTGGTGGGTGCCACATTTGTTTTCAGAAATGTCACTGAAATCAAATCTGATTGTTATTCTTGGAGCTTGTTTTACATCATTTGGGGGAAATTTTCCTCCTTTCCACTATGTAAAAGGACACGATTGGGAGATAAATATAAAACTGGTTTAGTTACCTGGTGATATTTTGATTAATTAACGCAACCAGAAGAGTTTATGGCTAAGGGTATATATATATATTATATATATACTATAGAATATACACATACATCTCATAATTAATATGTTACAAGGTTAACTATGTTCTTTTCTATATTCTAATGGATCTAATTTAGTAAACTAACTTTACTGCTACGCTCGGTGGTCACCTCCTGGATTTGTTTTATACTATTAATTCTAGTGACATTCATTGTCTTTGCTTTATGTTCCTAATATACGTTCCTAATAGTATTTTAATGAAGCAGTCAAAAAAAAACTAATTCAACAAAACAGAAAACTGGTTCAAAAAACAACGAAATATTCTTTCCCTCGTTTCACACCAAACATGTACAGGGTAACTATTTTTGCTTACTAATAAGACCTTCCTTATAAAGGAACCTTTCTGTAAATCAACCTTTCTATTATAACACCTTCCTATAATAGACCTCTATATAATAGGACCTTTCTGTAATAAGACCTTCTATTAATAACACATTCCATAATAAGCCTTCCTATTATACACCTTCCTAATAATAAGACCTTCTATAATAGACCTTCCGTACAATCCCTTTCTAGTATAACACCTTCCTATAATAATACCTTCTTAAATAGGACCTTCCTGTAACAAGACCTTTCATATAATACCTACTCCAATAATACGAACCGCTTCTTAAATAAAACCTTCCTGTGTAAGACCATTCTATTAAGAACACCTTCCAATAATAGACTACTCTATACAAACCATCTTTCCTATAATAACCCATCCTATAAATAGATTACGAACACGACTTGTAATAATAATGTACCAACTTCTGTAATAACGACCTTTCCTAATTATAACACCTTCCTAAAGTGAACAACACTTCCTGTAAATTAGACTCTGCCTAATTGATACCCACCTTCCTCTAATAAGACCTCCGATAATAACCCCCCCCTGTAATAAGACCCGTTCCTATTTAAATAACACCATGTCATATAATAAAGACCTTCCATACTAGCACACCTTTCTATATAATAAGAACCTCCTATAAAAGACCTTCTTGTAATAATAGAGAACTTCCCTTTCTTTCAGTAGTTTTGTCTTTATAAGACATTCCCCGCTCCCTAATAAGACTTTCAGATAATTAAGTGTTTTTTGGGTTTGGTGTGGTCAAGTGAACCCGTAAAAGTCCCTCGTTCGCCTAAAGAAACAAATCATTGTATTATTTTCTCTCAGTGGACGTGTGTCCTGTTAAGTCGTGGTGTAGGAAAAAATGCCTTAAAAAATTGAGAGATCAAACATAATGGGAGAAGTCGCGAGTCGGGTGGGGCAAAAGCCGCTATTCCTGGGTGATGTTTTTCAAATTTATTCCCAAACAGATCAAACGTCTGCATCTCGTGGACATACCAACTTGGCATTGTTCATTCTAAATGTTCTAACTAAAACCTGTACTATAAGCAACATAATGTGATGTATATTGATATGTATCAGAATAGCCGTTGTAGTCGATTAGTGTGTGTATATTAGTCTATTACTCCTACATAGTGAATATGATTAAGTGAGTGTGGTCTCAAAGTATCATCCGTTATCTATCTGTCAGTCTCATTCCTTGTGTGTCACATATTATATACATTGGATAATGTAGTGTAGTATATTAGGGTGTGGGTCAATGAAAATGAAGTCGTCATGTGTAAAACGACGTGCTCGGAATGCTTCCTACTAGATTCCTGGTGTGATTCCTCGATAGGGGAGGGAGACTGAGAAAGTGATTATAGACTCTAGGACGGTACGTCGTGCGTAATGTTTTGTATAGCATATTAAGGGTAGAACAGAGAAAATACGTGGAAATACAGTTAAGGGTATAGTACGGGTAGTGTGATAATATAAATTAGAATCTCGTAGTATAACCTTGACTGGTGTTACTATATAATTCATCACTCTCGTGGTTCTCTCCTGTGTCGTATATCTTCGACTGACGTGCTCTAGTGTGTTGTCTGTGTGTGTATATTATAGATGCTGAAGCTATGGGAGTATCTTATTGTGTTTCATCGTCTAGTTATCGGAGCTCTCGTAGCTGGAGGTCTTCTCCTTGCCATGTTAGTGCTCATGACTCCTGTCTGCTACTGCTCGGTCTGTACTCTAAGTGGTCCCAAGGATGAGTGATGTGAGATAGCGTATCTTTGGTCTTATAAATAGTGTTCATATTCTGTGGATAGGTATCGATTCTCCGCTCGTGTCGTCACTAAATTACTGTGGTAGTGCTTTTCTCTCTTCTCACTGGCGTCCTATCTTCGCGGGGGTGTCGGATCCTGCGAGGTTGTGGATCTATTTCTCCATAGTGTAGTACACTCTTTACATGTATGTCGGCACGGAAGAAGTATATACTACAAAATCACGCCACTCACCGCCCGTGCCCCTTCTGGTCACCAGCAACCATTTTCTTGTTGCCCGGCTGTCGCCGATGGCCGGGTGTGTCTGCGTATTTCGCTATTTAGAGTAGTATAGTATAGTAGATAGTCAAGTCTCAGTACTATAAGGAGCTCTGCCTAAATCCTACAAGTGCATATATCACACCAGTAACGGGATAAGTAGCTATATATATATAGATCTATGCTATGTTATCTAAAGCTATTATTCGGACCACTCCCCGGATTGAGTGAAAACAAGATTCTATTAGAAAGTCACAGAACCATCGAACTGCGGTTTCAGGGACAGTATCCGCTTGGAACGGATATCATACTTGGGTAGGTAACAGAATCATATTCACGGGAATAATTTACCAATGTAGAAATACAGGTAATATGACATGTAGGTTGTGTTGTATATAGTGTAGTAATTATTTGTATATATCATCTTCCGTACTTATGCCTTTGTGTAATATATAATAATTAGTCAAAACAGCTAATAGGTAGTACAGTATTTTAATTTGGATATCTTAAAGTATATCATCTTACACCTTAGTATTGAATGTGATTGGTGTGATGTCGTATCTATCTATATCTCTCTCTACTCTCTGGGGATATTCTCATTCTTACTAGATAGTTTTTTCCTAAATATCATGTCTCTCTCTAGCCTATACTGTGTTGCCTCTATAGCCGCGTGTCGTTCCTCTCCTCCCGTTATACTATCTTTCTTTTGTCTCTCTTCCCTGTCGTCGACTCTATGCAATTCCGTATAGTACTGTGGTGTGTGGTGTGTATCGTCGGTTAGCTCCGGTGCCCGGGGTGCCCGGCAGTCGTGGCGCCCGGCCACAGCCGCCCCACGTTCGCCAGTCCGCGTCCGACGTGTCTCGGTGGTCGATTCACTCCTGTCGTCCGACTCCCCACTCCAGTTGGTCTGGGTCCGTAAGTGCGTACGCATGTGAAGCTGCTCTGCCCGCTTTTTTACCACCAGCATATATGGACCTAAATCAAGGGCCGGGGCACGGGTAGGAAAGGAGTTGGCGGCGGGGGGGATAAAGGAAAGGGGGAAGAGGCGATTGGTAATGACACGGTGGTGGGTGGCAAGCGTAGTTATAAACGGGTGCCAACAAGAGCGGGTATGTGAAAAAGAAATATGGAAAGCACAGACAATGACGCCAGGACAGAGGGGGAAGGATAATGGTGGATGTGATTTGGGAGGTTTGATATTCAAGCCATGCAGTGAAATCCGGAACAAAAGAAAACTTGTTATGTAGTACTGAGGAAGAAGCAACCCCACCGAGACAACTTATCAAGGTCCAATAAACCCAGTGCAGCTTGTTACAACATCTCCCCTTACAGGGAATTAATGCATGTTGACGCCCGATACCAGACAGGCCCATGGTCTAAATTCTACTAGATTGTCTCAGCACAGATTAATCGAGGATTCAGAAATTCTACACAACTAAATGAGAACATGAGAACAAAGACCGAACAATCACAGGGGTTTAATCACAATGAATCGTCATGGAATGAATTCTTTGTCATTTGTTCATACTCTAAATCAAGAGGGAACTTCACGGACTACATTGGCTTCAGGATTCTGAAAAAGCAAAATCATGAGAGAAAAGTATACAGAAGGGACAGACCAGAGACAGCTTGAAAAGGAAGAAAGACACATAGACAGATGACAGTCTAAAAGAAAGAGACAGGACACAGAGACAGATACCATCTAAAAAAAGAGAGAAGAGAGAGGAACAGAGACAGATACATCTAAAGAAGAGAGAAGAGAGAGGAAATAGAGACATTACAATCTAAAAAGAGAGAAGAGACAGAGGAAACAGAGACAGATACAATCTAAAAGAAAAATAAGAAAAGGACAGAGGAAACAGACAAATACATCTAAAAAGAGAAGAAGACAGAGAAACAAGACAGTTACAATCTAAAGAGAGAAGAGACAGAGAAACAGACAGATACAATCTAAAGAAAAGAGAAGGACGAGGAAACAGACAGATACAATCTAAAAGAAAGAGAGGAAACATAGACAGTTTACAATCTAAAAGAAGAGAGAAAACGGAGAGACAGTCTAAGAAGAGAGAGGAATATGAAGAGTCTGAATATAAACATCATATACAGTCCAAGTTAAAGCCCGCATGATAATGATTAATTCTCTCATTAGTATTTCAGTGATACTGCAAACAACACACCCTGTAATAAATAAATAGGGGGTCTGTGTGTATATGACTATATATGCACGTGTGCCTCTTTTCTTGTGTGGGTGATTTTATATTTGTTTGGTGTATATTGTTGGGGAAAATTATTAGTATTATATGTAAAATCTGAAACAATAAAAATGATCTGATAAGTTCAGTCTGCTAAATGGAACCTTGTCATTATGAAAGCTGCAGCAGCTGGTAGCATTAATTTGCATTGCAGGCTGTATAATATGATGTTTGAGTATTAGTCATAGTGGAAGACAGGCAGAACTGCAGACATAGGAATTAATGTGAATGAATCTTAGCCCTGCACTGGGTTGGGTGAGATTGTTATTTTCTTATTCTAATTTCTTATTACTGTTGCTGTGTTTGGGTGTTTTGTAATAAACAATTCCATATGCAAACCAGCCTTAATGGGATGTTCCCTTGTCCAAGGTGAATGGATTTGGTAATAGGAATACTATGGAACCAACTATTAACCCTTATGAATAAATCTCATTAACTAGCATTAGGATAATAAAATAAGGCATTTATATCAAGAGTAAACTTTACAGCTGTTTAATTTTGTTTGTTGTGTTGATTGCAGACGTAATATTGTGATGTCATTTTGTGTTGTTCAGTGTTTATTTCTGTTTCTTGTAAAAAAACATCTTGTTTATGTAAAAATCAAATTCAATATTAATTATGTGGTAATAATGTTATGTGTGTGTGTTGTATGTATGCATGAATGTGTGTATGTATGAATGTAGTGTTTATGAATGTATGTAGGTGTTGCATGCATGTATGTAGTTATGTTGTATGTATGTAGGTGTTTGTATGTATGTAGGGTTTGCACGTATTATGTTGTATGTATTAGGTTAGTTTATAGGTGTGTAGTATGTATGTTGTTGTTGTTATGGTAGGTGTGTATGTATGTAGTATGTGTGTGTGTGTGTGTGTGTGTGTGTGTGTGTGTGTGTGTGTGTGTGTGTGTGTGTGTGTGTTAATGTTTTTGTGGGGGGGGACGTCATTTCTGATTTTAGAGATGTCAGGTTCCCTAGTATATACTGTATAACCTAGTGGGTTAGGGCCCAGACAGACAGTAGTGGGTTATGGGCCCCAGACAGACGGCAGTGGGTTATGGGCCCCAGACAGACAGCAGTGGGTTATGGGCCCCCAGACAGACAGCAGTGGTTTATGGGCCCCAGACAGACAGTAGTGTGTAACGGGCCCCAGACCGACAGTAGTGGGGTTATGGGCCCCAACAGACAGCAGTGGGTTATGGCCCCAGACAGACAGCAGTGGGTTATGGGCCCCAGACAGACAGCAGTGGTTATGGCCCCAGACAGACAGCAGAGTGGGTTTGGGCCCCACAGAGAGTAGTGGGTTTTTACCCTTGACCGTGGCACAGCCGAGTCGCTATGACCTTGACATTATCGGATCGGACATTGTAAAGATCAGATTGGAGAAGGAAATCCCATCTCCTGAGCAGCTCCAAACTGAGTATCGGTCGCTCCCTGTTTTGTGGACAACTAGAAGGCTAGAAGGTGTCATTTGAAGTCTAGACAGCTAATGACCGACCATAAGACTGGGTAGGAAGTCACTAGGCATTTGTCCTTTATTCCCTTTGTGTGAAGCAGTTTTAAAAGCTTCTTAACTACTGTCTGCTTCTCCCTCCAAGGCCATTTCCCTGTATAAGTCTGCAGGTCACATGTGTGTGTTAAAGGAGATTGTCCTGGGCGAAGTGAAAGGAAAATTGTGGATCACTGAGCCATTTCCTAGCAGTGGGTAAGTTGGACTTTTCTCTGTTTCCTTCCGATCTGCTCTTCTTTCCAATGTGGTGTCAGCACCAAGTTCCCTTTTAGTGGGGACGGGGGGTCTGGTTTGGACTTTAGTCCCTGCTGCATTTCATAGAACATTAACCAGTTCAGGGGGAAGTGTCTCCAGCAGCAGCATTTAGTTTGGGGTTTAATTGACATTTTTATATATTGGTACAATGTGTCCTTAGGGTGATTGAAAGGTCCGCCTGGCAAATGAATCTAAACATGAAATACGGTGCTGGGAAAGTGATCCTGTCCGTGTGATTAGTGAATGGGAGACTGTTCCTCCTCTCATGGCAATACGAGGTATTGCTACTAGTCCAATGGCAAAAATTCACCGGACTAATTATTTAACTGCTTCGTGTCTCACACACACTTACACACACACACACTCTATCTATCTATCTATCTATCTATCTATCTATCTATCTATCTATCATATCTCCTATCTATCTATCTATCTATCTATCTTCTATCTATCTCTCCTCTCTTCTTTCTTTCTATCTATCTATCAATCATCATCTATCTATCATATCTATCTATCTATCTATCTATCTATCTATCTATCATCTATCTATCTATCTATCTATCTATCTATCTATCTATATACCTATCTAATCTACCATCTATCATCTATCATTTATCTATCTATCTATCATCTATCTATCTATCTATCTATCTATTTATCTATCTATCTATCTATCTATATACCTATCTAATCTACCATCTATCTATCTATCTATCTATCTATCTATCTATCTATCTATCTATCTATCTATCTATCCATCACTATTTATTTTTATCTATCTATCTGTCTATGTTCCATCTATTTATTTGTTATCTATCTATCTATCTATCTATCTATCTATCTATCCATCCATCTATTTATTTATTATCCATCCATCCATCCATCCATCCATCCATCTCTCTCTCTCTGTCTCTTTGTCTGTCTATCTATCTATCTATCTACCTATCTATCTAATTATCCATCTATTTATTTATTATCTATCTATCCATCCATCTATTTATTTACTATCTATCTATCTATCTATCTATCTATCTATCTATCTATCCATCTATTTATTTATTATCCATCCACCCATCCATCCATCTCTCTCTCTCTCTCTCTGTCTGTCTTTCTATCTGTCCTGTCTATCTATCTATCTATCTATCTATCTATCTATCTATCTATCTATCTATCTATCTATAATTTTCCCACCAACTTTAATTATTTATCTATCTATCTATCAATCATTTTCCTACATACTTTAAGTATCTATCTATCTATCTATCTATCTATCTATCTATCTATCTATCTCTATCTATCTATCTATCTATCTATCTATCTATCTATCTATCTAATCTACCATCTATCTAATCTATCATCTATTTATCTATCCATCTATTTATTTATTATCTATCTATCCATCTATCTATTTATTTATTATCTATCTATCTATCTATCCATCCATCTATTTATTTATTATCCATCCATCCATCCATCCATCCATCCATCTCTCTCTCTGTCTGTCTATCTATCTATCTATCTATCTATCTACAATTTTCCTCCTACCAACTTTAAGTATCTATCTATCAATCAATCATTTTCCTACCTACTTTAAGTATGTATCTATCTTCTATCTATCTATCATCTATCTATCTATCTATATCTATCTACCTATCTAATCTACCATCTATCTAATCTTCTCTATCATCTTCTATCTATCTATCTATCTATCTATCTATCTCATCTATCTATCTATCTATCTATCTATCTATCTATCTATCTATCTATACATACCATCTAATCTACCATCTTTCTAATCTACATCTATCTATCTATCTATCTATCTATTATTATCTATCTATCCTCATCTATTTATTTATTCTATCTGTCTATCTATCCATCTATTTATTTATTATCTATCTATCTATCTATCTATCTATCTATCCATCTATTTATTTATTATCTACCTATCCATCTATCTATTTATTTATTATCTATCTATCTATCCATCCATCTATTTATTTATTATCCATCCATCCATCCATCCATCCATCTCTCTCTCTCATTCTCTCTCTCATTCTCTCTCTCTGTCTGTCTATCTATCTATCTATCTATCTATCTATCTATCTATCTATCTATCTATAATTTTCCTACCAACTTTAAGTATCTATCTATCAATCATTTTCCTACCAACTTTAAGTATCTATCTATCTATCTATCTATCTATCTATCTATCTATCTCTCTATATCTCTGTCTGTCTGTCAGTCTATCAATCTTTTGGTCCGTCTGTCTGTCTATCTATCTATTTTTGTGCAACCTAGTACCTACTTACCTACCTAGAGAAATCTATCTATCTATCTATCTATCTATCTATCTACTATTTATCTATCTATTTATCTATCTATCTATTTATCTATCTATCATCTATCTATCTATATTCTATCTATCTATCTATGTATCTATGTATCCATCCACCCATCATCTATCATCTATCTATCTATCTATCTATCTATCTATCTATCCATCCATCCATCCATCCATCTATCTATATATCAATATATCTATTAAATATCAATGTATCTGTCTATCTATCTATCTCTATCTATCTATCAATCTATCTATTACATATCCATGTATCTGTATATTTATCTATCTATCTATCTATCTATCTATCTATCTATCTATCTATCTATCTATCTTTTTTTCTCCCTCTCCCTATCTGTGTGTGTGTATGTGGGGGGGGTTATATGTGTGTAAGATTGTATATTTGTAGTAAATAACAGACTATAGCATTGGGTATGTACAAAGCTTTCATCAATATAAAAACACATCTATATTGGACTACATTATAACATATACTACTTCTCTCTGTCTTGTTCAGATTGTAGTCTTACTAAGACATGGGAATGACAGGAATGCAATGAGAGTCAGTGGATGTTACATGTATATTGCACCTATTTGTCTATATTGCAAAAGATAGAAATAAATCTGGATCTACACAGCATTTTGGCTCTCACTTACTATCCATTACTATGCTGATATTGTATGGATGGTGTAGGTATTGATCTCAGTGTTTCACTGTTCAAAACTCTGCATTTGGGCAGATGCAAGGACAGAGTCACAGAAAATGTTGAATAAAATGCAGCCTTGATCAATAAAGGTTTATTGCTCAAAGCTATTTCCACACCACCCCCCCCCACCCACCCAATCTTGCCCCTCCCCTTTCTCTGTCTCGAGGGCTGATGCTGAGTTTTTCTACTCATACAAAGAGCTCCCTTTAACACCCTAACAATGACCTTGAACTAACGCTTTACAATTTCTATCTTTGTTGTCTCTTCAAAAGTGTCTGAATCTGTGTGGCTGGTCTTTCTTGGAGCAAACAGACAATCTCACTGACCACCAGTGTCAATAGGAGAATATTTCAGTACTGACAGGAATGTGAAGATGTTTGAGATGGTAAGGATGTGGTCAGGAAAGGATTTATGGTGAAGGGCTCTGCCTTAGGAAACCCATTATTTACTCCTCTCCAACAACAATGTACGGAAACACAGGCACAAACATAATGCATGCAATGGGTTTCAATGGAATTGTTTAGGAGCTCTTATGTATTATAGATAGAGAGAGAGAGAGAGAGAGAGAGAGATGAAAGAGAGATGCGATGAGCGATATCCGATAGCGAGAGACGAAGATATCGATAGATCGATGATCTTATCTCCCGTATTGACGTGGTTATTGTTTAGGGGTTGTGGGTGGTATGCCGACAAACAGCCAGACAACGACAGACAGACAGACGTTAGATAGATAGATAGATAGTATAGATGAATAGATGATCAACAATGTAGAGAGTGAGGCATAATATATTTAGATAACAAACAGATATATAAATAGATATGGTGTAGATAGACAATAATTATGAGAGATAAATAGAGATAGCGAGAGAGAGATACATAATGAATTAGATAATAGACCAGATTGATAAATAGATACAGGGTAGACAGACAGATTATGTAGTAGTGATATGATATTAGATAGATAGATAGATAGAGAGAAAAGGAGAGGATGTTCGTTATTATTTTTTTCAGATAATGTGTTTTAAATCCGTGCCCTCACCTTGGACCACTCGTTGAGTTATCCACTTTCATAACCACCAGCATTCTTATTTGTTCGTTTTGAAATGATGTTGTTTACCACCGAGGTCCACCCCTCCCCCATGGAATGTGATAGAATGCAGATGGACTTAACCCCCAATTACAAATTACAATTAAATACTTGAACAGTCCCAGGCAATTCTAATGTAGTTACTCCAGTGCGCATTCATGTATCCCCAGAATGATAACTATGGGAATGACTATATGACTTTAACTATTTCAGGAAGAGAAAGATGTCTATGTCTATTTGTCCTGGCTGATCAGATTTGATTTGATTTGATTTAAAATATCCCTAGACTGTATCACTTCTTCATTTACAGGTTCTGATGTGTATAAGTTAGTGAAATCCTTATAGATCTGCTTGGGGTCTAAATATGATCATGTTGTTTCTATGTTAATGTAGTGCTGTTGTATACAATTTCTAATAGCTCAAAAAGTGGAAAATAGTATCCTGTTTGCTTTACATTTCAGTTGTTTCAGGTATTTCAGATTTTATAATGATTGATTGATTGAGTTTATATGATAAGGTTCGAATCTTCATTTAAAATAAAAAATATAAAAATAATAAGAAATTTACCAATGTCTGATAAACTAGAGCATGTAATATTTTCTATTTGCCACAGTTTTCCTTATACCGTCTATAATGTAATAACATTTCCTCTATACAAGTAAATAATACATTGTATCCCTATCCTGCTTTCATCCTGTCTGAGTATGTATAGTAGTATAGTATAGTATGCTATGTATGTATTCTATCCTATACCTATATCATACTATACGTACATTATCCAATGTATATTATCCTATATGTGTATGTGTATGTATGTATGCATGTTTATTTATATAGCGCCACTTGGGGACGCAGCGCTGTACAGTAGAAAATACAATAAAGTCATACAAGGGATAAATACATAGAAGTTCAGTACATAAATATATATTATTTCATCCTATATCTATATTATCCCATATGTATTTCATCCTAATCTATATTATCCTATATGTATTTCATCCTATATCTGTATTATACTATATGTATTTGATCCTAATGTAAATTATCCTATATGTATGGCATCCTAAATATATTATCCTATATCTATATTTTACCTATATGTATTTGATCCTATACTATATTATCCTATATGCATTTCATCCTATGTAATATTTATCCTATATGTGTTTCATCCTATATCTATTATCCCATATGTATTTCATCCTAAATCTATATTATCCTATATGTATTTCATCCTATATCTATATTATACTATATGTATTTCATCCTATATGTAAATTATCCTATATGTATGGCATCCTAAATATATTATCCTATATCTATATTATCCTATATGTATTTGATCCTATATCTATATTATCCTATATGCATTTTCATCCTATGTATATATTATCCTATATGTGTTTCATCTCCTATATCTATATTATCCCATATGTATTTCATCCTAAATCTATATTATCCTATATGTATTACATCCTATATCTATATTATGCATAGATTTTCATCCTATATCTGTATTATGCTATATGTATTTCATCCTATATGTAAATTATCCTATATGTATGGCATCGTATATATATTATCCTATATCTATATTATCCTATATGTATTTCATCCTATATATATTTCATCCTATATCTATATTATCCTATATGTATTTCATTCCTATATGTATTTCATCCTATATCTATATTATCCTATATGTATTTCATCCTATATATATTTCATCCTTTATCTATATTATCCTATATCTATGTTATCCTATATGTATTTCATCCTATATCTATTTTATCCTATACGTATTACATCCTATATCTATATTATACTATATGTATTTCATCCTATATATATTTCATCCTATATCTATATTATCCTATATCTATGTTATCCTATATGTATTTCATCTTATATCTATATTATCCTATATATATTTCATCCTATATCTATATTATCCTATATCTATGTTATCCTATATGTATTTCATCCTATATCTATTTTATCCTATATGTATTACATCCTATATCTATATTATCCATATGTATTTCATCCTATTCTATATTATCCTATATGTGTTTCATCCTATATATATTTCATCCTATATCTATATTATCCTATATCTATATTATCCTATATGTATTTCATCCTATATCTATATTATCCTATATGTATTTCATCCTATATCTATATTATCCTATATGTATTTCATCCCATATTTATTCATTTTTCAAGCACTTATATATTTCATGATGCACATATTTATTTATTTTATTTATTTATCGTCCCCTTGTACGGCTTTTGTATTCTATATTGTACAGCGCTGCGTCCCCAAGTGGCCTATATATATTAACATATCATATACATTATCCTATATGTTTTTCATCCTATATGTATAGTATCCTATATCTTTATTATACTATATGTAAGTTATCTGTGTGTATATTAGACTATATTTATATTATCCATATGTATATTAACATATATGTATAGTAACCTAAAGTTATATTATCGTAGTATATGTATATTATCGTATATGTATATTATCGTATATGTAATATTTCCATATGTATAGTATCCTATACGTATGTATGGAATCAAGATGTATGTATAATGTTATCCTATTAACATATATGGGTATTATCCAATGTGTATATTATCCATGTGTATATTACCCTATTTTTATATACATGTATGTAAATTATACACGTGTTCTGCTAGCTTTATTATTCTTTAATAATCTTTATTATTAGCAGTATTTAATGCTTTTGTAACTTGTGAAGGTTCTCATTCATCCAGGTCATGGTATATCTGTTGTATTCAATTAGATCAACTGGACTTGAAACGTCTTCAAGAACTACATTTCAAGTCCAGTTGATCTAATTGAATACACAGATATGCTTTTGTAACGTTTTTTCTCCCCTTCACTGGTGTAACATAGAATTTACATAACTGAATAATTCAGTACATTGCTTTATAATTTAGTCAGTGGTTAAGGGTTGTTTGATTGGCACAACAGAAGGGAAAGAGATTTCCAGGTTCTATTCCCACTGTTACTAATCACTATAGAGGGGACAGTGGGATTCATTGATTAGACTGTAGATTTCCTTTCTATGTTTCCAGGGTTGGGTTTTTATTAGTTTTTATCTAGATTAGTAATAATATCTAAATTAGCTATTATTTACATTAGTTATTATCTATTTATTTATAATCTATATTAGCTATTACTATATTAGTTATTATCTTAATAGTTATCTATATTAGTTATAATTATCTATATTAGTTATATTAGTTAAAATTATTTATTTTAGTGATTATCTATATTAGTTATTATCTGCTTATGTATAATGATCTATATTAGTTATCATTATCTATATTAGATATAATTATTTATCTTAGTTATTATCTATATTAGCTATTATCTACATTATTTATAATGATCTATATTAGTTATAATTATCTATATTAGTTATCATCTACAGTATTTATAATGATCTATATTAGTTATAATTATGTTATTATTATCATATACAGTATTATAATGATCTATATTAGTTTTAATTGTTATATTAATTATCATATACAGTATTTATAATGATCTATATTAGTTATAATTATGTTATAGTTTATTATCTACATTAGTTATTATCTACATTAGCTATAATTATCTATATTAGTTATTACTGTATTAGTTATTTTTACATTAGTTATAAATCATTAGTTAGTTATTATTATATATAGTTATTATTATCTACACTATTTTCTCGTGATTTACATTTTCTGTATATCAATTAACCCTGGGTAGACAAATGGAGAAAACAAGGCGTGCATCACTAAAAAGGGGTAATAAAAATAACAATTACAATAACAACAATAAAAAACACTATTATATTGTTTGGTTGTATATATATATATAATAAATAATAATATAATAATAATAATAATGCTCATAGAAGACTATGCTTATAAACCACCATTTTACATACGAATAAGGGATTTAGTTGCTGTAATCCCCTACCTCCTGTCCTGTTTTTACAGTGCAGTGTTACATAGAATAGATGAATAATCTTGTTATTACTGGTGTTACTGTGTTACATAAATGACCAGTCCTGTTTGTACTGGTTTTACTGTATTACAAGATTATCAGAGCTGTTATTACTGTTACATAGATGTCCAATCCTATTATTACTGTATACTAGATTTCCTGTCCTGTTATTACTGTGTTACATACATGTCCAGTCCTTTATTACTGTGCTATATAAATGTCCATTCCTGTTTATTACTGTGTTACATAGATGCCCAGTCCTGTTATTACTGGTGTTACTTGGTTACATAGAGTCCATCCTGTTATTACTGGTGTTAATGTGTTACATAAATGATCAGTCCTGTTATTACTGGTTTACTGGGCTATATTAATGACAAGTCCTGTTAATACTGTTGTTACATAGATGACCAGTACTGTTATTACTGGTGTTACTGTGTTATATTGATGACCAGTCCTGTTAATACTGGTTACTGTGTTTATATTAATGACCATGTCCTATTATTGCTGGTGTTACATAGATGACAAGTACTGTTATTGCTGGTGTTACTGTGTTACATACATGATCATTCCGTTTTTTACTGTTGTTACATAGATGGCCCGTCCGATTACTACTGGTTTTACTGTGTTGTATTGATGACCAGTCCTGTTATTACTGGTGGTTAATGTGTTATATTGATGACCAGTCCTGTTATTATGGTGTTACATAGATGACCAGTCCTGTTATTACTGTGTTTATATTGATGACCAGTCCTGTTATTACTGGTGTTACTATGTTATTTTGATGACCAGTCATGTTTATTACTGGTGTTACATAGAACCAGTCCTGTTTTACTGGTGTTACTGTGTTTTATTGATGACCAGTTCTGTTATTACTTGTATTATTTGATGACCAGTCCTGTTACTACTAGTGTTACTGTGTTATATTGTTGACCGGTCCTGTTATTACTGATGTTACTTAGATGACCGGTCGTGTTATTACTGGTGTTACTGTCACACCTGATTGCCAGTCCAATTATATACTGGAGTTTTACTGTGTTACATAGGTTGTAAGTCCTGTTTTACTAAGTTACTATGTTACATTAATTGCCATTCATGTTGTTTCTCGGAGTATTACTGTGTTTTTTAGATTGCCAGTCCTGTGTTACATAGATTTCCAGTCCTGTTAGTACTGGAGTTTTATTTGTTACATAGTTGCCAGTCCTGTTATTACAGGAGTAACTGTATTGCTTAGATTACCAGTCCTGTGTTCTATATTTGCTAGTCCTGTATTCTGGTTTCTGTGTTTCCATAGTTGCCTTCTTTTAATGTGTTCTGTCATTTTGTTATCTATGTCCTGTCCTGTTATTAGATGGAGTTACTGTGTTCCATAGATTGCCAGTCGTTATTACTGGTATTGTTTACGGTGTTCCATAATTGCCAGTCCGTTATTAGTGGAGTTACTGTCCCATAGATTGCCAGTCCTGTTATTACTGGAGTTACTGGTTCCATAGATTACCGTCCTGTTTTACTGTGATTTTACGGTGTTCCATAGATTGCCAGTCCTGTTATTACTGGAGTTACTGTGTTCCATAGATTGCCATCCTGTTATTACTGGAGTCTGTGTTCCAAGATTTCAGCCTGTTATTATGGTGTAACTGTGTTCCATTGGTTGTCATACTGTTATTACTCTGGTGTAGCTGTTTTCTATGGTTGCCAGTGTACTGAGAATTCTTCCGTTTTGGTTTGTTCTCACTTGGCTAGAAGAGGGCGTTCCTGTAATAAACACTGAGACGTACATGGATACCCACGTGACGCCGGTTGGCCAATGACAGCAATCTCTAGGTTTGACTATGTTAAATGTCAATGGCAATAACTAGAAGCTGCTGGTCAGGCCCGCGGAAATGGGAAATAATCTTCTTAATCCCGGGTTTGTGGGACCTTTGGTGAACATCCACACTGGGGACACCTTCTACTTCCCCAATTTCAGGACCCCAGAGGGCAGTTGCCTGGTTTGCCCACATTTTCTTACCCAAGAAGGGAAAATGTCTGTTCTTTGCCCTGGGCATCCAGTGAGCCCTGCAGTGCCTACCCCCAGCCCTATCTCAGCAGCCCAGTCTCCATGAACACTTCCTTCAGTAGGGCTTGTGACTTAGCCTGGTGGAAGAGACCAAATGCTACTACAGGGAGCCTTGTAACCCTGACACCCCCACCTGAAGAGAGAGGACAGGATCAAAGAGAACAACATTGTCCTGATGCCCCTGACAGTGGGATCCATACACACCATGGGCAGCACTTTCCATAAATATGACTACACAGCTGTGGACCCCCCCATCCTGCCAATCTCTAGAATCAGACTCCAGCTCTTCCTCGCTCAATGAAGAACCAAGAACCCAATAGCTGAGACAGTAATGGCTTCTCCTAACCAGGGCAGCAGTCTCCCACTAACGGTAAGACACCCCCCCCCCACACAACACACACACACACACTCTATGTCCATGACCATGGCTGCTTTTGCTTGACTGAGCAGATATGTTTTGTTCTTTTATGTGAGATTCATTTTTTTGTTGGACTGAGACCACTAGGGGTAGCACTGAAATACTCCCTGTGCCTTTATTGGGTTAAAACAGAGGAGATAAATGGGGAGGGGTGGGTGGTGAGCAATAAACATGTAAATATGCTATAAATGGGATGCATTCCATCCATGGCACCTAAACCTTTCAGTGATGATTGCCAGGGGATAAAACATTACACCATGATCTCCAATCAATTACCATGTTTCTTTTAACATATGAATAACTCAGTGTAATCCCATTCATTATTGCTAGTCACATGTCTGTGTCACACATTTGCTACTTGTGTATAGAGATCTATATATGGCACATAAGGACATGGTCAATGAGGTCCTACTGTGTATGGAGGTTTATCTGGTAGCTATGGGGTTTAGGCAGACTGGTGGCTTGTGTGTTACAGCACTATCCTTGTTCTTTCCTACCAGGAGCTCCATGGTATCCCCTTCACTCGAGGTCCGAAAGAAAAGGAAGCCTTATTCCAAGCTACAGCTGGCTGAGCTGGAAGGGGAGTTTATGGTCAATGAATTTATCACAAGGCAACGGAGAAGGAACTGTCTGATCGGCTAGTCTGAGCGACCAGCAGGTGAGAGATTGGTTCCAGAATCGTCGGATGAAGAAGAAAAGACTTTTAATGAGAGAACAAGCTCTGTCATTCTTTCTAACCCCCGAGCCCCAGACAGGTTAAATCACATGTATCTTAATGACAACTGTATCACACTGAACCATGTTTGATAAAGTCATTATTTGATTTCTGCCATAAACTCAAAAGTCTGACTCCTCATCAACCTGTTCCAATCACTGTTTGAGGCAAAATGAGGAGTCTAAAGGCATAATCAAGATGGACATGTGAGAGGTTTGGGAGCAAAACTGAGGAAACATTCCTTCCCAACATACGTGATTCTCTGCAAGTCTTAGGGATACTGTGTCCATAGACACTGCATGTTGTAAGTCCTTCATGGTTTGGTTTTTTTTTCTGGTTCCAGCTGTTGGCAAAAGAACACAACAGTGTTGCCCTGCTATAAGGTGGCAGTGCACTTTACCCTAAATGAACCCATTGCTGCAGTTGCAAGTGGGTGGGCAATAGTTACATGCAATATCCCCCACACAGCATTTCACTTACACAACACACTATAGGATCTTTGGGCTAATTAACCCTTCCAGATTGCAAGGTCTTGGCTGAAACCTTTGGTATGAGAAATGATACAATTTTCCTTCTCCTACAAAAAGCAGTTCTAAATATTGTGTCAGTGTGTCAATGGAATTCATACTATATATATAATGTCGCCCATGTCTTGGTATCTTTGTATTTCCTCTGTGTAACTACTTTATGTCTGTTTCTGTATATCTATCTATCTATCTATCTATCTATCTATCTATCTATCTACTCTCTGTCTGTCTGTTTGTCGGTCTGTTTTGTCTTTCTGTTTGTCGTCTGTCTGTCTATATATTATCTATCTATCATCTATCATCTGTCGGTCTGTCTGTCTGTCGGTCTGTCTATCTATCTACTGTCTATCTATCTGTTTGTCTGTCTGTCTTTCTGTCTGTCTTCCTCTCTCCATACATTCATGTATGTATGTAAAAAATAAAAATTACATATTTACATGTAAAGAATAAAATTCCACTGGCACTAGAGTTTTTTTTTAACATTATTAAATTACCACAAACTGGAACTGAAAAATGAACGTATATCATAGCACACACACACTTGGGGCCGGTTTGGTTGGACTATTCTGTTTATATACATCTACATATATCATTGTATATATACAGTGTGTTTATTTTACTTACAAACGAACCTTTCCCTTGACAAGAAACCCTTGGAACATAGACAAGCTGTGACTATCTAGCAATAAAGAAGGCGCTACTACTAATATTTTATTTTATCTTAAGGGCAGTATGTGTCAGTCCACCAGCCATTAAATTGTCACTTATTCACACAAAGGGGAAACAAACTGCACGAAATCATTAAAAGTTAAACTGTTTCCATAAACTGAACTTTATGCCGGTCCGGCCATTAACCGGCCTTGAACTGGGACATGGTCAGAGAAAATCTTCCCTAAAACAGAGGTTCTGGTGATTTTCATTGACAACAATTAAGACACCACACTTTAATTCCCCCTTAAAAACATGAAATGTAACCTCTTGGCTCTGCCATGTCTGCAGTGCTGGATTACACCAAATGGTGCAGGGAGAAAATAACCATTAGCCAAGTAATAACTGTCAGCTGGACTTGCCATAAAATGTTTATTGAATTCCCTGGCTAAAAAAAAAATCGTATTTTAAATGAATCTAGGACTCATACATATATACACAATGTTGTGTTTCTCTGTGTGTAATATATATATATATATATACTTCACACACCCAATGATGTACAGTTGTTGAATTAAGACATGCTTTCCTTCTGCATGTCAGCTGGTGCTCGGCTCAGTCTTTTTGTATTCATTTTTTAAAGAGTCCCATTTCCTGTGTCACTGTTTGACATAGAGACTTGGTGGACTTGCCAGTGACAGACTCTATGGCTCTCTGTGAAGTGTTAAAATATAATGGGTTCAGCCACATGGTTCTAGGATTAATGAATATGTTAATTGTCAATTAATTAATGATGGTTATTGTATATCAGAGCATGGAGGTATGTAAAAGGTTTCCTGCATCAAATCTCCGAAAATACAATATTGCAAAGACTCAGTTCAATATCTTGGGTAAAGCCTATAGAGAGAGCAGTAGAAAGATCAAAGGGATCTAGCGGACAGACAGCACAATGGAGACTTTCCCTCTCCTAACATTGGTCCATTCATTTTATTTCAAATGGGATTAATTTTATTGCAAACCACCAATTTCTGGGATGTTTAATTACCTCCACGTGCTTCTCTTTACGTCCCTGATCAGGGAAGGGAGAACTGCCTAAAGAATTTCTTATTTACGACCTGTAAATGATGGAGTAGATCCCAGGAAAAATCTCCTTCAATCGTGGCTGCTTTTCATCAAGTTCTTAGTTAGCCCACACGGGTTGATTCCTGCTCCTGGCTCTCTCATTCACTTCACTGCTCATAAGGGAGCAAACAGCACAACTCACCCCTGTATTGTATATACTCCAATGTACACATCACCCAGAATGCTGCCTAATTACATTATTGATATAGCACAGCCCTTAGGGATCTTGTTTTATTGGGAGTCACATCACTTCTGGAGACAAAATTGCTTACTAGAATATTGGCTGGGACTGCGTGAAATGTCTGGTGTTGCACATCAGTACTAAGCACTTTCTACAGTCTGGGTCCCAGGAGTAAAGTGGAATTTTAGTTAAATAAAATGTTACCAGGCAATATAAATCTCTATTCTTTGCCTTCTATCTATGTATGAATTATATACTATTATTTTAATTATTTTATTATTCAATTTAGTCGTATCAGAATTTATACTTAGACTGAATACAATGGGGAACTATCTTCTACTCTTGTTAAATAGCTGTTATAATGTTGCAAAATTGTATTTGATATAAAGTATCCAAGTTACAGGCTCTGTATTCTATGTATCCATTTTAAGAACAGGGGGGTTTTGGTGACACGATTCTTACCTCAGAGGATCTGGTAGAGACAACAATCCTATGGCACATTCATACACTAATGTAAACCTTGCTTAACATGTGATAAGGAAAATGTACTTAATGTGATTTCAGACAATAAATGAATTTGTCCAATTAGTTTTCTGTGTGGTAATTATTAGTTGGTTGGCTAATTGATTATTATTATTATTTTTAAAGAAATAATTCATTTTAAAACTAAGGGCAATTTCTAAAGAACATGTAGAATTGGGACAGAGATGGCTGAATAGGCTCTTGCTTTATGGCACTGCTATTATTAATCTGGCAGCTGCAGTCACTATTCTATTTTTGCCATTAGTTGAATATTTTAAACCAGTGCCTGCACCCCTATACCACTCACCCCCTAAATTAGCAAAGATTATCTGTCATTCGGTCTCCAGTCGACAATTTACGAAATCCTCTTTCAATGATCATCTAAAATGTGGAAATAAGGAAAGTTCCATTGGAACTGATCAGTTTCCAATTAAAGACCTTTAAGGGGACGGGGCACGTGAACGATCTCTTTGTGACGCCTGCTTACTGGAAGCCTTTGCATGTAATAGAATTGCTTCTACTGCAGAAATGAAGCTTATAGATTAAATGATGAATGGGAGGCTGGCTGGTGTGTATTAATGTGATGTTCTTTTGGTAAACAGCCCAGCATATCTACCAAGCTACATACAGATTGAAGCCTGTCCAGCGTTTAATCATTAGCAAGAACAGTTCGGCAATATATTCAAAGTAATAGTGTAAATGGGATCACTGATCCTTTGATTGTAGAATTATTACTGATAGCTAAAATGAGGTTTTATTAGGCTGTTAAAAAAGTGACTCATGATAAACACAGACCCTGATATCTAAAAGTGAGGAGGGTCACACTGGCTATGATATCACCCACATTAGCTTTTCTGTTGTCTTTAAATAACCCTGCCCTTATTTATTCCTAAAGGTTAAATAAAAGAAAAAGTCTTCAAAGCATCACAGCTCTTATGAGTTAATCGCTTTGCGAGCACTCATACTTAGACGAATAATGTGGACATTAGTCTGATGTTTGACCAACTGGTTTTATGAATGTAGCATCAATTAAGATACAATGTAGCCTTTAGTGTAAAAGGGTCCACGACATCTATTGGTCACAATGAATTCTAGAACAAATAGTCTATAACCTATTTACCCTCTGATTAATTGACAAAATTAGATTGTGAAAGTATTTAATGTCTTTAGATCCTAAAGCTACAATGTCCCCTAACCTTTGCTGAACAGGGAAGATTACTGGAGTTTATTAATCAAAATTCCAGGTACCATGTTCCAGGTGCCTCCAGGTATCACGTTCCATTAGCTGTGCACATAAATCAATAAAAATCTGAAAACATTTCCGGGCACACTGTTTTTCAAAGATAACCAAACTGTTTTTTATTTTAACGTTTCGATGCCACTCAAGACGTCTTTGTCCTGATGAAGACGTCTTGAGTGGCATCGAAACGTTGAAAAAAAACAGTTTGGTTATCTTTGAAAAACAATGTGCCCGGAAATATTTTCATATTTTTATGGAGCTTACTAATGGAATAATCACTGTCTTGTTAAAAATGGAACCATTGCAAATGGCAGTGTAACAGATTTCACACATTGTTCCAATCCATTTAGAGAAAGTAATAGTTCCTGGGCTTGTTGGTTTTTGAGAAACAAAGGGAAATGCAGAAAATTCCAACCAATAAGTGGGCCAGTGAAATCCATTCCACCATGTCCATTTCCAGCTCATTGTATTTGTTTCCTCTGTATTGTAAGATGGAATTGCCTAATATTATTTCATAATGCACCATTATAATGAAAGATCTGACCCCAGCACTGTCAGGCAGAGACATTATTTTTAATAAACAATTTTATTAAACGAAGGGCCTGTTGAACACAAATGATATTAACTATTTTCTAACCTGAGTGTTTGAGTTATATAAGGATATATATATTTCTTTGTATGTTGTTCATGAAGGAATGTGTTACTATTAATACAATTTGTTGTGCTGTTGCCACCTTAATTATCCTGGTGAAATAAGAGTTCCCAGATCTAAGCATTAGCACATGTTGTAAACCTTACTGCACTTCAGTGATTTGGTCTATTGTATGTCGCCTTCGTTGTACTAACATATCCCAGCCCTTTATAGAGTAAAGGTTTCCTTTTGTTCCAAGCAAATGCTATTGGCGATGGTCGAATTCCGTGCTGGTATTCAGGCTCTAGGAAACACAGACAGATCTTAAATACTGAGACCAAAAAGCTCAACTTGAACTAGCCCTACAGCACACAGACCCTAAACAGCCATCTCTGTAGAAATGGACAGCCTTTGTCTAGGGAATTCAGCTCTGCAACTGGCATCCCCAAGCTGTATGGGAACCCATGGCAATAAAGGCTGGACATTGACACAGCATCCAGGTTTTTTTAGTATCCTGTTTATTTTATTTATATTAGCATGGGCAGACTACCATGGCACAGACCAATAACATAGCACAAGGTTTTTATGAGCTGAAAACTGCAGCAGTGATTGGAATCATGACAGAAAGTGCAATCCACTGCAATCCATTAATAGAATAAACTCATTCAAGTGGAAAAATGCGAAACACAAAGAAATTCCATTTCAGGATAGTGTGCAGGAATTGCTTACTGGGAAGATCATTTGAATTAGGAAAATAACCCATCCCTGGCTGAACTGCAGAAGAGATTTTTTTTTTGTTGCAAAGTAGGACCCCCTAGTGAAAAAAGTGGTACTTACACTCTTCTTTTGCATTGCGATGTGCTCGCTATTTCTCACCTACTGACAGAGTTAATGTGAAACTTTAGGTGTCTGATGGATTTTAAATCCTGCAGGTCTCAGATGCAGTAATCTATGCAGGATTTATTAGTGATCTTCTGTCTTCTGCAGAGACATTGTGCGTGCGATGTTTCTTGTAAAATGATTTTGGATTCGGTTACAAAATGATTTTGGATTCGGTTACTTTCTTGAGAAATCCCTGTTTTTTTTAGCTGTAATATAATATGGGATATATATGTAATATAATATGGGATATATTGTAAGATATTATGGGTATATGTACTGTTATGGGATATATATATGGTACCTCCTACATCTGGGATCTACTATGTAATGTTTTCCTATGGGCTCTTTGTCCTCTATCTGGGCTTCTCTCTGTCCTCTCATCCCGGTTCTTTCCTCTCCTCGGGCTCTCTGTCCCTACTCTGGGCTGTCCGTCTGTCCTGTCCCTGGGCTCTGTGTCTTGCATCTGGCTTCTCTGTCTCTCCTGGCCTCTGTCCTCTTCCCCGGGGCTCTCTGTGTCCTCTCCTCGGCTGTCTCTGTCCTAATACCTCTGGCTGTCTCTGTCCTGTCCTGGCTCTCTGTGTCCTCTTCCGGGCTCTCTCGTCCTTCCCTATGGTTACTCTGTACTCTCCCCTGGGCTTTGTGTTCTGGGCTCTATGACTCCTGGTTCTCTTCATGTCCCCTGGGCTCTCTGTCCCTGTGCTCTGGGCTCTCCGTCCTTCCCTCTGGGCTCTCTCTGTCCTCTCCCCTCGGGCTCTCTCTGTCTCTCCGGGTCTATCTGCTCCCTTTTGGGATATATACGATGCTATATGGGATATCTCTGTATCTCTATGGGATTCTTATGTATCTAATCTTGGATATATTATGTCCTCACTATGGGATTCTCTGTATGTACTCTGGGCTTCCTATGTACCTATCATATGGGATCTTCTCTGTCATCTCCTCCGGGCTCTCTGTGTCTCTCTCTGGGCTACTATATGGTAAACAGCATATGGGATTCTATTACTCATGTATATATGGATATATCTATGTAATATAATATGGGATATATATGTCTACTTGGGCTCTCTACTGTATTTTCATGGGATGTATCGTATACTCGTGGCTGATCTGTACTCTCCTTGGGTGTATATACTAATCTCCTACGGGCTTATTGTGCTGTCATTAATGGATGGACTTATGTTCTATATATGGGATATATATGTCATGTCTATGGATATATTGTAATGTGATGGAATATATATGTATAAAAATGATAATCGTCACATACAATATGTTGTACTGGAATATATTTGTACTATAATACTGGATATATATATCTATGTATACTATATATATATATATATATATAATAATATTTATATGGATTTGTATGTTATGGTCATATAATGTATTGGATATATTTGTAATATATATGGGATATATGTATGTAATCGGTTTAGTAATATAACGGGTTTGTATTATATGGGTTTTTGTATGTATAGGGATTTGTATGGTTATATTGTATTGTGCTCCCATATGTATATTAACTATTTTTGCCTAAAGAGTTTTCTCGTCCATAGTCACTCCTGAATGTCTATTTTGCTTCATGCCATTCTAGTAGATTAGTATCTATGCACGTATAGTTTCGGTATTAGGTTATTTGAGGTTTCTCTATTTTTTATTTCTGCTTCCTTCCCTGGATCTTACTTGCTGCTCAGCGTACTTGTATTATAAAACTAAAGGCCCAGAGCCACTAAAAGGTTGGACTGATTTTGGGGGGAGAAAAGGTTTTACCTCGACCCTGTAAATTCTAGTAGAACTAGTAGTAGCTTTGTTGGTGAATGTAGCATTGCTTTTGTCCTTTATTTTCTAACGCTGGTATTTAATGATAATAAAAGGACAGGAGCTGTTTTTTTATTTGAGGACGGTAATTGAATATTACCTGGATAGTGTATTTTATATAGTCAGTGTTTAATAATGTCTGTAACAATTCTCCATCTAACTGCCCTTTCTATACATTTCCCTTGTCCTTCTTTACACATTTATTACAGCAAGGAAATACCCTGGGCTCACTGACATTGTTTTGTTTGCTGTCACTTAACTAAAATCGTTTTTTTCTTAGCTCAGTATACACCACATTGTGTAGAATAGTCAGTTTGTGACATTGTATGTACTGCAATCTAATGCTTATTAATGCTAAAATTAGCATATATGCTTGGAACTATGTAATGTTATTATGTTCACCCCAGGAAATTCATTCGTGATCTTAATAAAGTGAATGTTCCTATCCGCTTGGGACCCTTACCCATTGGTTGGTAATTTATCATTTTATTATTAATATTTATATTCTTAGCTCATTTCATATAACCAGACACCACCTTGCATGAAATGAATACATTGTTTAATACATGTTAGACTGGAGGATCCTTGTTATAAATGGGGGTTGTTTATTCTCTACTGTATCATATGGCTGTGATTGGTTGCAAGTGGAAGATCTACAGCTCCAAAGACAGACGATGTCAGCTCATGTGTTGGTGTTGGGGACTTACTAAAATCCCATAGACTGGAACAATGGACACATATTTCTTTATTCAAAGGGATACACAATGAATATAATAATAGGTGGATAGTAAAAGATGAGAGTGGCTTTGTGGACCAGACAAGTGAATGACTAGTTTGGGATGAAGGGATTATTGTTTTATTCTCCTTTATACAGGGTACAAATTCCACTCCATCCTTCTCCCCTCTGGAAAGTGTTTTCCGAGTGGCAGATCAGCCCACCCTTGTGATCTGGGATGCATTGCTCTCCTTGTTTACCACTTCTCCCCTGTTCTCCCCATCTTAATATAAACCCTTTTCCTCTGTATTTCCCCCATCTTATGGGGGGGGGGGGGCTATTGCTTCCAGAAATAACACATTGCACCTATTGTCCCCCCCTTTAATTGAGCAGTTTATTAATTGGGAGAGTGTAGGCATATCTGTCTTCTTGTGTTTACACTGTCGTGTCTGGTGGGAGGAGCACAGCTGGAAAGTGAGGTCAAGTTAGCATCCAGCCTTAAATGGCATGTGATGGTCCTCCATTTTGCCCCTTTGTCACCACAAGGCTAAAGGGAATTGATTTCTTGTGTCTGTGTAAACGTGTGATAGTTTCCTCCCCAGCACCAAACATTTCAGCACAAGAAGCCTTAAGGATGAAGGGAAGTTATGAAGAGGCAAGGGCTATGTGAATGGGGAGATCTCTCTCCCACTTCTCTGTTGGATAGTTCCATTTTGTAAACAAGATTTTCATTCTGAATTCTTCCTTCTGACCGCCTGATTGTCGAGGATGTCCCACTGCAGTAAGGAAAGGGCCCCTATAGAATAATATCCAGTTTCCTTGCAGAAAACACAATATCGGTAAGGAAATCGCACACCCACTGTCTAAATATTCTTCTTTGTGATGTTGCTGTTATAAAATGGAGATAGTAAGTTACAGGAAGGGCAACAATGTTGCAGCCCCCTCCTCCCCAGAGGAGACACTTGACAGATACATTCACGATCCTGTCCTATGATAGACATTAACCAAGGATTTTCCCTAATTTCCCTTCCCCAGTCCTCATCACTGTACAATCCACTTGACTCATTCTAGCACAGGCCCCGGAGCAGCGCCTAATAAGTGTATAATGTCTGTGTACTGTGTGTCTGTGTACTAATCTACATGGCACCTAAATTCAGTCTTGTAATTCTGTTTGAAATTAAGGTGGTGGCGTTTGAGGGGCTGGATTAAAGTCTGTGATGTCTAAGGAAACTGAGATGTTTGAGAATGGCTTTACACATAGCAGCAGTACTACACAGTATTACTGAATCGGTGCCTTTATATACCCTTTACTAATCTGATTACTTAGGGGCTGAAATTCCTACTAATGGCACGCCTGACCATTTTCCCTGCCATCTTGATTACATTTCAGCTCTGGAAGTAACTTTAAAATGTCCGGATTAAAATAGGGGCATTGTAAAAGACCCAAGGTTGTCTCTTTGCAGAGGGCATTAGCGAGCAGATCTGGTGAAGACAGTCTCTAAAGCTGCTGTTAATCTAACAATGTGTGCCTGAATTTTCACTGCAGCCAGATGTGCTCTTGGAAGTTTTGCTTCCTTGGCCCATTCTGTACAATAACTTTATGGCTTTACATATCGTGTTCTTTTTCACCTAAGAAATTCCACTGTTAATACTATGAATGGTGCAGATTTATTTTTTACTTGAACTTGGACTTTAAAAAAAAGATTTGGTCTTCATGTCTGTCCACACCCCTAGGTAGCCACGGGCAATTACTGATGGTCCATAGTGACACCCAGTCCTGGTGATTATAAATAGTTCTGGTTTTTATTATCAATGGGAAAGTGAAGGGAAATGCTGGATGATAAACCGTTTATTGCTTTCCTGCCTTTTTACCAACCTGCAGTGTTTGGAGCCAATATGAATCGTGCAACCTTGTTGGTGTATGCGATCGATATCTTGTGCGATGTTTATGTCGGCCTTATAAAATAGGCGAGTTCTCGCCTGTGCTATGGAAGTCCTTGCCAGTAGATATATGTGCTATGTTAGCAGACAGATGTGCTTCCTTGCTGGCTAATTCATAGATCTTGTGACCCATTCCCCAATAGGACAGTGCGCTGTCTAGTTAACCATGACAGACATATAACACAATAATGTTTATATTAACCCAATATGTCCCCCTATATAATATACTGTGTTGGGGATATTATTAATATACAAAAACAAACAAACAAAAACAGTCATAGGATAACCCCCTTATATAATAAAACAATATATTATATACATTTAAATGAAAATGTTCAATAACAATATAAATATCACATAATGTTCTAAATGTAATAACCCTGAGGGTAGTATTCTCTACCCGGTAGTGTTTTCCATATAGGGGGCATCAGGTTAACTGATTTCCTGTCATGTTTTAATAGGAAAACAAGAAAACATATTATATTTTTCATTTCGTGGCCAATTTAACAAAACTAGCACATATTAACCACTATGTTCCCATGGTCCTATACACCATATTAATGCTTATGCACAAATAATGGTATATACACATGTAATGCTGAACCTAAAAAAATGGTTTTGGTTTGATTGTGTGTGTGTTTGTGTGTGTTGTGTGTGTGTGTGAGAGAGAGAGAGATGAGGAGAGAGAGGCAGGAGAGCGCGCGACGCTCGGCGGACGCGCGATGCGGCTTCGGGCCGCTCCGGTGCTCGTGCTCGCTCGAGCTGCTCGCTCCTCGCTCGCGACGCTGCCGTCTCGCTCGACTCGCTGCTCGACTCGCTCGCTCGCTCGCTCGCTCGCTCGCGAGCGCTCTTTACGCTCCCGCGAGTCGCTACGGCTGCGACTCCCCTCCCAGCTATCTCAGCCGCTCGCTCGTCTCTCGTCGCTCGATCTCTCGCTCGCTCGCTGCTCGCTCGCTGCCGGGGCGACGAACGTGACTGACGCAACAGATTCAGACCTCTACTGATCGGTAGATACCTAGCAAATAATAATGATAGATAGCTAGATAGATCGCCGCGTCGATCGATAGCTAGACTCGCTCCTCGACGCTCGCTTTCTCATCGTCCATCTGATCTCGCTTTGTGTTGTGATGTGTGTTTGTGTACGCTCGTTTGCTAGCTGTGAAGTAGATAAGATAGATAGCATCGATCGATCGTAGATAGAATCGCTGACTGCCTACACGGGATGCTGAAAGATAGGTAGGTAGTAGGTATATAGATATCTCGATAGATGACTAGTATCGCTAATGACGCTAGACTCGATCGCTAGATAGCTCGCTTCTTCGTAGACTCCCTAGTTACGCGCCCTAGCTTGATAATGCTCTCATATAGTTAAGATACATAGATAGATAGTACTTCGATACGATCGACTAGATACTCTCGCTAGATCGATAGATAATAGACTCGATAGATAGATAGATAGATAGAAGATCACAGATAGAACTAGCCAGCATACAGACGGATAAGGAATAGTCAGGTAGGTAATATATAGATAGATAGACTAGATAGATAGATAGATGATAGATAGATTGATTGATAGCTAGATAGATAGCTAGATAGATTATATAGTTAAGATACATAGATTATAGAAATAGATAGATAGACATATATATCTATTATATATATATATGATTGAATAGATAGATAGATCGATAGATAGATGAGATAGTAGATAGATAGATAGATAGATAGATCGATAGATAGATAGATAAAATGTGCTGTGTACACAATATAAACAGTTGTATTAATATTGTACATTTTATTTGCTGTGGTACACACTTATGTACAGTTATCTTAGTATTGTTACATTGGTATGTACTGTGGAACAGAGTACATACAGTTGTCTTGGTATTGTACATTATGTGCTGTGGAACACTTATAAAATACAGTTGTATATATTATTCATTATTATGGTTATTCAATAAAGTTCTTATCGTTTAAAATGGGTGCTAATTTTGCCACAACCAATCGATTTGTTTGCTTTCAATGTTAAATAAGATCTGATTGGTTGGGGCAAATTAGCACCATTTTAACGATAAGAACTTTTATTGAATAACCCTGTATATGTGGCTGTGAACACATTACATGACAGTTGTATTAGTATTATACATTATATGTGCTGTGGAACACATTACATACAGTTGTATTAGTATTATACATGATATGTGCTGTGGTACACATTACATACAGTTGTATTAGTATTATACATTATATGTGCTGTGGAACACATTACATACAGTTGTATTAGTATTATACATTATATGTGCTGTGGTACACATTACATACAGTTGTATTAGTATTATACATTTATATTGCTGTGGTACACATTATAAACATTTGTATTAATATTATTTTGCTCAGATTTGTTCCCAGACCAAGTGCATGTTCAGAGTTTTGCCCATGACCCAACTGTGTACTTGTACAAACAATAAGCCTGTGAAGAACAGACGGATTGTGCCCTGACCCTATTTGATGCTGTGTGGTTCTATTGGTTCTGGGGACCACCTCTTATCTACTTTTATCATTATAGATTCCATATGATTTCAAAGTTGTAGCTCAGGGCGCAGCACAAACCTTGCTTTTCTTTTTAAATCCCTTTGAATTGTTCACAGCTTGCACAAGTCCGTTAGTAGCCTGCCCTACATCCAGTGAGATGTTCTGTCCCATTTTGGGAACATTAATATTTTTTCACGCCATGCCAAACTTGCTGCCATAACCGGTTTGGCTTTACACTTTAGGCGTAATTTAGAAATCGTTGTTTATGGGCTGTAGGCTAGAAGGATGATTCTTGATGGCCCCTAGACCTGTGTGGGAAGTATTACAGTGCAATGTGTGGGAGAGGGGAATCTGCTTAAAAAGCTTCACACTGAAGCCATAAAACTCAGCAATGTTAGTTATTCTAATCATTCTAAAATGAACAAAACAAGGTTATTCCTACAAGGAGGGCAATATTCGTCCAGACTTTGGCTGAATAGGTAGAGAATGGTGGTGAGAGACATTACTTATCACTATGTAATACTGTATTACTGTACAACCAGCAAAACCGACCGGGTGTCTATAAACCTGTTACAAGAAAACAACACACCAGTTGTCTACTTATTTTCTTTTAATAAGGGACAAGGCAGGAATTTATGCAGTTGTACTGATACATTTATCACGGCCGCTCCACATAATGCACCAGAATAATCAACCTGTATCAGTGGAGCAGGCGAAATAAAAAACCAACCTTGTGTACAGAGAAAGAACAAAAGATGTCTATAGCATGTACACAGTCCATATAGACAGAATATATTTCCTATGTCTGGGCTAAAATCCCATTACCACATGGCCCGCCCCTCTGCCTGAATAATATTAACAACAGCAGACAGACTAACTGGTCTAATTATGTTTAGTCTATATATGATAAGTTTTGATACATATTCTAGATGTAATGTCCTCTACATTTGTCTCCTATTAATTACTAGAAGCAAAACTGAAATAAGTTTGTCTTAATGCATTTGGTAAAAATATATCTGGCATTGTGGTAAGAATAATACTGCTATTAATCTACAATGAACCTGTTTATTTAAACTAAATGTGTTTAAAATTACTTAATGTGGTGTCTGATAATATGGTTTGTTTATTTTATTCGAGTTCTTTTCATTTTCCTCCTACTTTTCGTTTGAGACACAACCCAGGTAACCCAACTGAATTTTCTTTGCATTATGCTTTAATTTCCCCTTTCTCCTTCACAGATCATTCATAAACATATCAGAGATGTAAACGAATTGTTACATTCTATAAAATGAATTTCTAATGTATCTGTAATAAATGATACATATTTATTTTTCAGAGACCTATAGATAAAACATAGTTTGTAGGGTTTTTTTTGTTGTGAGTCCAGAGTAAACTAAGGGTATTTCTTCGTTTGGGGGGCTGGAACAATCCCAGACTGCTGCTCTATTCACAGTTTTATGGTGATCCATCCATCCATCCATCCATCCATCTCTCTCTCTGTCTGTCTATCTATCTATCTATCTATCTATCTACAATTTTCCTACCAACTTTAAGTATCTATCTATCAATCAATCATTTTCCTACCTACTTTAAGTATGTATCTATCTATCTATCTATCTATCTATCTATCTATCTATCTATCTATCTATCTATCTATCTATCTATCTATCTATCTATCTAATCTATCTCTATCTCTAATCTACCTACTCTATCTCTATCATTTAATCTATCTATCTTCATCTACTATCTATCTATCTATCCTATCTATCTATCTATCTATCTATCTTATCTATCTATCTATACCTATCTAATCTACCATCTAATCTATATCTACCATCTATCTATCTATCTATCTATCTATCTATCTATCTATCTATCCATCATCTATTTATTTATTATCTATCTATCTGTCTATGTATCCATCTATTTATTTGTTATCTATCTATCTATCTATCTATCTATCTATCTATCTATCTATCTATCTATCTATCTATCCATCCATCTATTTATTTATTATCCATCCATCCATCCATCCATCCATCCATCTCTCTCTCTCTGTCTCTTTGTCTGTCTATCTATCTATCTATCTACCTATCTATCTAATTATCCATCTATTTATTTATTATCTATCTATCCATCCATCTATTTATTTACTATCTATCTATCTATCTATCTATCTATCTATCTATCTATCTATCCATCCATCTATTTATTTATTATCCATCCACCCATCCATCCATCTCTCTCTCTCTCCTCTGTCTGTCTTTCTATCTGTCTGTCTATCTATCTATCTATCTATCTATCTATCTATCTATCTATCTATCTATCTATCTATAATTTTCCCACCAACTTTAATTATTTATCTATCTATCTATCAATCATTTTCCTACATACTTTAAGTATCTATCTATCTATCTATCTATCTATCTATCTATCTATCTATCTATCTATCTCTATCTATCTATCTATCTATCTATCTATCTATCTAATCTACCATCTATCTAATCTATCATCTATTTATCTATCCATCTATTTATTTATTATCTATCTATCCATCTATCTATTTATTTATTATCTATCTATCTATCTATCCATCCATCTATTTATTTATTATCCATCCATCCATCCATCCATCCATCCATCTCTCTCTCTGTCTGTCTATCTATCTATCTATCTATCTATCTACAATTTCCCTACCAACTTTAAGTATCTATCTATCAATCAATCATTTTCCTACCTACTTTAAGTATGTATCTATCTATCTATCTATCTATCTATCTATCTATCTATCTATCTATCTATCTATATTACCTATCTAATCTACCATCTATCTAATCTTTTCATCTATCATCTATCTATCTATCTATCTATCTATCTATCTATCTATCTATCATCTATCTATCTATCTATCTATCTATCTATATACCTATCTAATCTACCATCTTTCTAATCTATCATCTATCTATCTATCTATCTATTTATCTATCTATCTATCCATCATCTATTTATTTATTATCTATCTGTCTATCTATCCATCTATTTATTTATTATCTATCTATCTATCTATCTATCTATCTATCTATCTATCTATCTATCTATCTATCTATCCATCTATTTATTTATTATCTACCTATCCATCTATCTATTTATTTATTATCTATCTATCTATCCATCCATCTATTTATTTATTATCCATCCATCCATCCATCCATCCATCTCTCTCTCTCATTCTCTCTCTCTTCTCTCTTCTCTGTCTGTCTATCTATCTATCTATCTATCTATCTATCTATCTATCTATCTATCTATAATTTTCCTACCAACTTTAAGTATCTATCTATCAATCATTTTCCTACCAACTTTAAGTATCTATCTATCTATCTATCTATCTATCTATCTATCTATCTCTCTATATATCTCTGTCTGTCTGTCAGTCTATCAATCTTTTGGTCCGTCTGTCTGTCCGTATCCTGTTTGCTTTACATTTCAGTTGTTTCAGGTATTTCGATTTTATAATGATTGATTGATTGAGTTTATATGATAAGTTCGAATCTTCATTTAAAATAAAAAATATAAAATAATAAGAATTTACCAATGTCTGATAAACTAGAGCATGTAATATTTTCTAATTGCCACAGGTTCCTTATACCGTCTATAATGTATTAACATTTCCTCTATACAAGTAAAATACATTGTATCCCTATCCTGCATTTCATCCTGTCTGAGTATGTATAGTAGTATAGTATAGTATGCTATGTATGTATTCTATCCTATACCTATATCATACTATCGTACATTATCCATATGTATATTATCCTATATGTGTATGTGTATGTATGTATGCATATTTTTATTTATATAGCGCCACTTGGGGACGCAGCGCTGTACGTAGTAAAATACAATAAAGTCATACAAGGGGATAATACATAGATAGTTCAGTACATAAATATATAACTTATTTCATCCTATATCTATATTATCCCATATGTATTTCATCCTAATCTATATTATCCTATATGTATTTCATCCTATATCTGTATTATATACTATATGTATTTCATCCTATATGTAAATTATCCTATATGTATGGCATCCTAAATATATTATCCTATATCTATATTATCCTATATGTATTTGATCCTATATCTATATTATCCTATATGCATTTCATCCTATGTATATATTATCCTATATGTGTTTCATCCTATATCTATATTATCCCATATGTATTTCATCCTAAATCTATATTATCCTATATGTATTTCATCCTATATCTATATTATACTATATGTATTTCATCCTATATGTAAATTATCCTATATGTATGGCATCCTAAATATATCCTATATCTATATTTCCTTATGATTTGATCCTATATCTATATTATCCTATATGCATTTCATCCTATGTATATATTATCCTATATGTGTTTCATCACCTATATCATATTATCCCATATGTATTTCATCCTAAATCTATATTATCCTATATGTATTACATCCTATATCTATATTATGCTATATGTATTTCATCCTATATCTGTATTATGCTATATGTATTTCATCCTATATGTAAATTATCCTATATGTATGGCATCGTATATATATTATCCTATATCTATATTATCCTATATGTATTTCATCCTATATATATTTCATCCTATATCTATATTATCCTATATGTATTTCATCCTATATGTATTTCATCCTATATCTATATTATCCTATAGTATTTCATCCTATATATATTCTATCCTTTTCTATATTATCCTATATCTATGTTATCCTATATGTATTTCATCCTATATCTATTTTATCCTATACGTATTACATCCTATATCTATATTATACTATATGTATTTCATCCTATTATATTTCATCCTATATCTATATTATCCTATATCATGTATCCTATTGTATTCCTCTTATATCTAATTATCCTATATATATTTCATCCTATATCTATATTTCCTATATCTATGTTATCCTATATGTATTTCATCCTATATCTATTTATCCTATGTATTAATCCTATATCTTATATTTCCATATGTATTTTCATCCTTTATCTATATATCCTATATGTGTTTCATCCTATATATATTTCATCCATACTATATACCTATATCTATATTATCCTATATGTATTTCATCCTATATCTATATTATCCTATATGTATTTCATCCTATATCTATATTATCCTATATGATTCACATCCCTATTTATTACATGTTTCAAGCACTTATATATTTCATGATGCACATATTATTATTTATTTTATTTATCGTCCCCTTGTACGGCTTTTGTATTCTATATTGTACACGCTGCGTCCCCAAGTGGCGCTATATAATTAACATATACATACATTATCCTATATGTTTTTCATCCTATATGTATAGTATCTATATCTTTATTATACTATATGTAGTTATCTGTGTGTATATTAGACTATATTTATATTATCCTATGTTATTAACATATATGTATAGTAACCTAAATGTATATTATCGTAGGTATATGTATATTATCTATATGTATATTATCGTATATGTATATTATCCAATATGTATAGTATCCTATACGTATGTATGGAATTCAAGATGTATGTATAATGTTATCCTATTAACATATTGGGTATTATCCAATGTGTATTTATCCATGTGTATATTACCCTATTTTTATATAATCATGTATGTAAATATAACACGTGTTCTGCTAAGCTTTATTATTCTTTAATAATCTTTATATTAGCATGTATTATAATGCTTTTGTAACTTGTGAAGGTTCTCATTCATCCAGGTCATGGTATATCTGTTGTATTCAATTAGATCAACTGGACTTGAAACGTCTTCAAGAACTACATTTCAAGTCCAGTTGATCTAATTGAATACAACAGATATGCTTTTGTAACGTTTTTCCTCCCCTTCACTGGTGTAACATAGAATTTACATAACTGAATAATTCAGTACATTGCTTTAATAATTAGTCAGTGGTTAAGGGTTGTTTGATTGGCACACAACAGAAGGGAAAGAGATTTCCAGGGTCTATTCCCACTGTTTAATCACTAATAGAGGGGACAGTGGGATTCATTGATTAGACTGTAGATTTCCTTTCTATGTTTCCAGGGTTGGGTTTTTTATTAGTTTTTTCTAGATTAGTAATAATTATCTAAATTAGCTATTATTTACATTAGTTATTATTATCTATTTAGTTTAATCTATATTAGCTATTATCTATATTAGTTATTATCTATAATAGTTATCTATATAGTTATAATTATCTATATTAGTTATATTATTTAAAATTATTTATTTTAGTGATTATCTATATTAGTTATTTCTGCATTATGTATAATAATCTATATTAGTTTATCATTATCTATATTAGATATAATTATTTATCTTAGTTATTATCTAATTAGCTATTATCTACATTATTTATAATGATCTATATTAGTTATATTATCTATATTAGTTATCATCTACAGTATTTATAATGATCTATATTAGTTATAATTATGTATATTATTATCATATACAGTATTTATAATGATCTATATTAGTTATAATTAGTATATTAATTACTATACAGTATTTATAATGATCTATAGTTATAATTATGTTATTAGTTATTATCTACATTAGTTATTATCTACATTAGCTATAATTATCTATATTAGTTATTACATTTATTAGTTATTATTTACTTAGTTTAATCATTAAGTTAGTTATTATATATATTAGTTATTATTATCTACACTATTTCCTCGGAATTTACATTTTCTGTATATCAATTAACCCTGGGTAGACAAATGGAGAAAACAAGCGTGCATCACTAAAAGGGGTAATAAAAATAACAATTACAATAACAACAATAAAAAAACACCTATTATGATTGTTTGGTTGTTATATAATATAATAATAATTAATATAATATAATAATAATAATGCTCATAGAAGACATATGCTTATAAACCACCATTTTACATACGAATAAAGGGATTTAGTTGCTGTAATCCCCTACCTCCTTTCCGTTTTTTACAGTGCAGTGTTCATAGAATAGATGAATATCTTGTTATTCCTGGTGTTACTGTGTTACATAAATGACCAGTCCTGTTTGTACTGGTGTTACTGTATTACATAGATTATCAGAGCTGTTATTACTGTTACATAGATGTCCAATCCTATTATTACTGTAATACATGATTTCCTGTCCTGTTATTACTGTGTTACATCCTGTCCAGTCCTGTTATTACTGTGCTATATAAATGTCCATTCCTGTTATTACTGTGTTACATAGATGCCCAGTCCTGTTATTACTGGTGTTACTGTGTTACATAGATGTCCAGTCCTGTATACGGTGTTAATGTGTTACAAAATGACAGTCCGTTATACTGGTGTACGGGGCTATATTAATGACAAGTCCTGTTAATACTGTTGTTACATAGATGACCAGTACTGTTATTACTGGTGTTACTGTGTATATTGATGACCAGTCCTGTTAATACTGGTGTTACTGTGTTATATTAATGACCAGTCCTATTATGCTGGTGTTACATAGATGACAATTACTGTTATTGCGTGGTGTTACTGTGTTACATACATGATCATCCTGTTTTTACTGTTGTTACATGATGGCCCGTCCGATTACTACTGGTTTTACTGTGTTGTATTGATGACCAGTCCTGTTATTACTGGTGTTAATGTGTTATATTGATGACCAGTCCTGTTATTATTGGTGTTACATAGATGACCAGTCCTGTTATTACTTGTGTTATTGATGACCATCCTGTTATTACTGGTGTTACTATGTTATTTTGATGACCAGTCATTTTATTACTGGTGTTACATAGATGACCAGTCCTGTTATTACTGGTGTTACTGTGTTTTATTGATGACCAGTTCTGTTATTACTTGTATTATTTGATGACCAGTCCTGTTACTACTAGTGTTACTGTGTTATATTGTTGACCGGTCCTGTTATTACTGAGTGTTACTTAGATGACCGTCGTGTTATTACTGGTGTTACTGTCACACTGATTGCCAGTCCAATTATACTGGAGTTTTACTGTGTTACATAGGTTTAAGTCCTGTTATTACTAAGTTACTATGTTACATTACTATTGCCATTCATGTTGTTTCTGGAGTATTACTGTGTTTATTTAGATTGCCAGTCCTGTGTTACATAGATTTCCAGTCCTGTTAGTACTGGAGTTTTATGTGTTACATAGTTGCCATTCCTGTTATTACAGGAGTAACTGTATTGCTTAGATTACCAGTCCTGTGTTCTATATATTGCTAGTCCTGTTATTACTGGAGTTTTACTGTGTTCCATAGATTGCCAGTCCTGTTATTACTGGTGGTTTACTGTGTTCCATAAATTGTCAGTCCTGTTATTAGTGGAGTTACTGTGTTCCATAGATTGCCAGTTCGGTTTTACTGGAGTTTTACTGTGTTCCATAAATTGCCAGTCCTGTTTTAGTGGAGTTACTGTGTTCCATAGATTGCCAGTCCTGTTATTACTGGAGTTACTGTGTTCCATAGATTACCAGTCCTGTTATTACTGGAGTTTTACTGTGTTCCATAGATTGCCAGTCCTGTTATTACTGGAGTTACTGTGTTCCATAGATTGCCAGTCCTGTTATTACTGGAGTTACTGTGTTCCATAGATTGTCAGTCCTGTTATTATGGTGTAACTGTGTTCCATTGGTTGTCAATACTGTATTACTGGTGTAGCTGTTTCTATGGTGTTTGCCAGTGTACTGAGAATCTTCACGTTTTTGGTTTGTTCTCACTTGGCTAAAGAGGGCGTTCCTGTAATAATACACTGAGACGTACATGGATACCCACGTGACGCCGGTTGGCCAATGACAGCAATCTCTAGGTTTGACTATGTTAAATGTCAGATGGCAATAAACTAGAAGCTGCTGGTCAGGCCCGCGGAAATGGGAGAACATAATCTTCTTAATCCCGGGTTTGTGGGACCTTTGGTGAACATCCACACTGGGGACACCTTCTACTTCCCCAATTTCAGGACCCCAGGAGGCAGTTGCCTGGTTTGCCCACATTTTCTTACCCAAGAAGGGAAAATGTCTGTTCTTTGCCCTGGGCATCCAGTGAGCCCTGCAGTGCCTACCCCCAGCCAGCCCTATCTCAGCAGCCCAGTCTCCATGAACACTTCCTTCAGTAGGGCTTGTGACTTAGCCCTGGTGGAAGAACCAAATGCTACTACAGGGAGCCTTGTAACCCTGACACCCCCAGCCTGAAGAGAGAGGACAGGATCAAAGAGAACAACAATGTCCTATGCCCCTGGACAGTGGGATCCATACACACCAGGGCAGCATTTTCCATAAATATGACTACACAGCTGGTACCCCCCATCCGGCCAATCTCAAGAATCAGACTCCAGCTCTTCCCTGCTCAATGAAGGAACCAAGAACCCAATAGCTGAGACAGTAATGGCTTCTCCAACCAGGGCAGCAGTCTCCCAGCTAACGGTAAGACACCCCCCCCCACACACACACACACACACACTCTATGTCCATGACCATGGCTGCTTTTGCTTGACTGAGCAGATATGTTTTGTTCTTTTATTGTGAGATTCATGTGTTTTGTTGGACTGAGACCACTAGGGGTAGCACTGAAATACCTCCATGTGCCTTTATTGGGTTAAAAACAGGAGGAGATAAAATGGGGAGGGGTGGGTGTGAGCAATAAACATGTAAATATGCTATAAATGGGGATGCATTCCATCCATGGCACCTAAACCTTTCAGTGATGATTGCCAGGGGATAAAACATTACACCATGATCTCCAATCAATTACCATGTTGTCTTTTAACATTGAATAACTCAGTGTATCCCATTCATTATTGCTAGTCACATGTCGTTGTCACACATTTGCTACTTGTGTATAGAGATCTATATATGGCACATAAGGACTGGTCAATGAGTCCTACTGTGTATGGGAGGTTTATCGGTAGCTATAGGGGTTTAAGCAGACTGGTGGCTGTGTGTTATCAGCACTATCCTGTTCTTTCCTACCAGGAGCTCCATGTATCCCCTTCACTGAGGTCCGAAAGAAAAGGAAGCCTTATCCCACTACAGCTGGCTGAGCTGGAAGGGGAGTTTATGGTCAATGAATTTATCACAAGCAACGGAGAAGGAACTGTCTGATCGGCTGAGTCTGAGCGACCAGCAGGTGAAGATTTGGTTCCAAATCGTCGGATGAAGAAGAAAAGACTTTTAATGAGAGAACAAGCTCTGTCATTCTTCTACCCCCGAGCCCCAGACAGGTTAAATCACTGTATCTTAATGACAACTGTATCACACTGAACCATGTTTGATAAAGTCATTATTTGATTTCTGCCATAAACTCAAAGTCTGACTCCTCATCAACCTGTTCCAATCACTGTTTGAGGCAAAATGAGAGATCTAAGGCATAATCAAGATGGACAGTGTGAGAGGTTTGGGAGCAAAACTGAGGAAACATTCCTTCCCAAACATACGTGATTCTCTGCAATCTTAGGATACTGTGTCCATAGACACTGCATGTTGTAAGTCCTTCATGGTTTTGTGTTTTTTTCTGGTTCCAGCTGTTGGCAAAAGAACACAACAGTGTTGCCCTGCTATAAGGTGGCAGTGCACTTTACCCTAAATGAACCCATTGCTGCAGTTGCAAGTGGGTGGGCAATAGTTACATGCAATATCCCCCACACAGCATTTCACTACACAACACATAGGATCTGTGGGCTAATTAACCCTTCCAGATTGCAAGGTCTTGGCTGAAACCTTTGGTATGAGAATGATACAATGTTTCCTTCTCCTACAAAAAGCAGTTCTAAATATTGTGTCAGTGTGTCATGGAATTCATACTATATATATAATGTCGCCCATGTCTTGGTATCTTTGTATTTCCTCTGTGTAACTAACTTTATGTCTGTTTCTGTATTCATCTATCTATCTATCTATCTATCTATCTATTTATCTATCTATATATTATCTATCTATCTATTTATCTATCTATCATCTATCTATCTATATTCTATCTATCTATCTATGTATCTATGTATCCATCCACCCATCATCTATCATCTATCTATCTATCTATCTATCTATCTATCTATCCATCCATCCATCCATCCATCTATCTATATATCAATATATCTATTAAATATCAATGTATCTGTCTATCTATCTATCTCTATCTATCTATCAATCTATCTATTACATATCCATGTATCTGTATATTTATCTATCTATCTATCTATCTATCTATCTATCTATCTATCTATCTTTTTTTCTCCCTCTCCCTATCTGTGTGTGTGTATGTGGGGGGGGTTATATGTGTGTAAGATTGTATATTTGTAGTAAATAACAGACTAATAGCATTGGGTATGTACAAAGCTTTCATCAATATAAACACAATCTATATTGGACTACATTATAACATATACTTACTTCTCTCTGTCTTGTTCAGATTGTAGTCTTACTAAGACATTGGAAGGTACAGGAATGCAATGAGAGTCAGTGGATGTTACATTGTATATTGCACCTATTTGTCTATATTGCAAAAGATAGAAATAAATCTGGATCTACACAAGCATTTTGGCATCACTTACTATCCCATTACTATAGCTGATATTGTATGGATGGTGTAGGTATTGATCTCAGTGTTTCACTGTTCAAAACTCTGCATTTGGGCAGATGCAAGGACAGAGTCACAGAAAATGTTGAATAAAATGCAGCCTTGATCAATAAAGGTTTATTGCTCAAAGCTATTTCCACACCACCCCCCACCCAAATCTTGCCCCTCCCCTTTCTCTGTCTCGAGGGCTGATGCTGAGTTTTTCTACTCATACAAAGAGCTCCCTTTAACACCCTAGACAATGACCTTGAACTAACGCTTTACAATTTCATATCTTTGTTGTCTCTTCAAAAGTGTCTGAATCTGTGTGGCTGGTCTTTCTTGGAGCAAACAGGACAATCTCACTGACCACCAGTGTCAATAAAGGAGAATATTTCAGTACTGACAGGAATGTGAAGATGTTTGAGATGGTAAAGGATGTGGTCAGGAAAGGATTTATGGTGAAGGGCTCTGCCTTAAGGAAACCCATTATTTACTCCTCTCCAACACAAATGTACGGGAAACACAGGCACAAACATAATGCATGCAATGGGTTTCAATGGAATGTTTAGGAGCTCTTATGTATTATAGATAGAGAGAGAGAGAGAGAGAGAGAGAGAGAGAGAGAGAGAGAGAGAGAGCTCTCTCTCCTCTCCATCCCCTCTCTCTCTCTCTCTCTCTCTTCTCTCTCCTATCTATTACATAAGAGCTCCTAAACATTCCATTGAAACCCATGCATGCATTATGTTTGTGCCTGTGTTTCCCGTACATTTGTTGTTGAGAGGAGTAAATAATGGGTTTCCTTAAGGCAGAGCCCTTCACCATAAATCCTTTCCTGACCACATCCTTTACCATCTCAAACATCTTCACATTCCTGTCAGTACTGAAATATTCTCCTTTATTGACACTGGTGGTCAGTGAGATTGTCCTGTTTGCTCCAAGAAAGACCAGCCACACAGATTCAGACACTTTTGAAGAGACAACAAAGATATGAAATTGTAAAGCGTTAGTTCAAGGTCATTGTCTAGGGTGTTAAGGGAGCTCTTTGTATGAGTAGAAAAACTCAGCATCAGCCCTCGAGACAGAGAAAGGGGAGGGGCAAGATTTGGGTGGGGGTGGTGTGGAAATAGCTTTGAGCAATAAACCTTTATTGATCAAGCTGCATTTTTTCAACATTTTCTGTGACTCTGTCCTTGCATCTGCCCAAATGCAGAGTTTTGAACAGTGAAACACTGAGATCAATACCTACACCATCCATACAATATCACTATAGTAATGGGATAGTAAGTGATGCCAAAATGCTTGTGTAGATCCAGATTTATTTCTATCTTTTGCAATATAGACAAATAGGTGCAATATACAATGTAACATCCACTGACTCTCATTGCATTCCTGTACCTTCCAATCTTAGTAAGACTACAATCTGAACAAGACAGAGAGAAGTAAGTATATGTTATAATGTAGTCCATATAGATTGTGTTTATATTGATGAAAGCTTTGTACATACCCAATGCTATTAGTCTGTTATTTACTACAATATAACAATCTTACACACATATAACCCCTGTTTATAACATATGGTCCAATATAGTCTCCTTACTGCTAAACTATAACAAATCTATTTACATAGACATATCTGTTGTATTAAGTTAGATCAACTGGACTTAAAAGTATACATAGACATAGAATAATAATATTGTAATAAATTCACAATGATACCATATATAACATGTTTATAACATATGGTCCAATATAGTCTTCTTACTGCTAAACTATAGCAAATCTATTTACATAGACATAGAATAATAATAATGTAATAAATACACAGCAATATACCATGTTTATAACATATGGTCCAATACATTTTCCCTACTGCTAAACTATAAGAAATCTTTTTACAGTTATAGTCTGTGAATTGTTAATATTCCAATTTATCAAGTCTATTTCTAGGCAATTTTCCTACCTCCTAATAGCTTCGAATTATGATTGGGAAACCCAACAACTTATCAGAGATGTTAATAAACCCAGCAGCCTTTTTACATGTACTTGTTCATATTTCTACTAATAGTCTCACCTATAATTGTCAGGGCACATGGGCAATTGCTAACGTTCCTATAATAAAATGATATAATAGTATATCTTATATATTCTTAATAGTAAAATATAAATATATGATACATAGGACAACATTTATAATTATGTGTATATAAAAAAAATTGTATGTGTAATATAATTGTATATAATATCTAGTTTATATATAACAGTAATATATTCAATAATATATAACATAACTATAAGATATAATATATAGTACATTGTGTGTTATATACTTTCCAAGTGATATACACATATGTGCTTTAATATTTAATAAAATACTGTAATATAACACATAATACTGTGATAATAGATCATGTATATATTATAATGTATAATGTAATATATATTCTGTATATAAAGTGCATAAAATATTAATACTGTAATAATGAATAATATAAATATAGATAATATAAAGTATGCTTTGTATATAATACAGAATATATAGTATGGTATATAATAATAATAATACTATAATTGTTGATAACAAAACCATATCCCTATTTGTGTCCCCAATCACTGCAGATGTGGTCCCTCTGCAGCCAGAAGTGAGCAACTACCGCAGAGGCAGGAAAAAACGAGTTCCCTACACAAAGATCCAACTGAAGGAACTGGAGAAGGAATATGCAGCCAGCAAGTTCATTACCAAAGAGAAGAGAAGGAGGATTTCCACTGCCACCAGCCTGTCTGAACGTCAGGTCACTATATGGTTCCAAAATCGAAGGGTCAAGGAGAAAAAAGTCTTAACGAAATGTAAAACCTCCCACCTGCATAACACCTGACAGTAAAGGACCCCCACAACCCCCTTCCCACATATTGACAGTTATTTATCTCATTCCCATCTATAGGACAATACAAAACTTATCCAAGGATTATATTTAATAGAGACATGGAACAAGTGACCCACTTACAGTTTTAACCTGCTTGGTTCGGCTCCTACTATGGCAAATGTGAATATTAAGGAGCCTGATGGAGTCTATGGTAGAATCATCTTTTATCAATCAGAACACAGACTTCTGGGGATATGAATCTGACATTGTCGTGGGAAGTCACTGCCGTATAGAACCTGTGTATGTGTCTTACAATTCCTCAAAGTCTTCACCAATCGTCTATGTATATAATGTACTGTACGTTCTGAGGTGCATATGTAACATACTGTGCATGGGGTATGTAATACATCCATGCAAAGTAATATATCCACTTAACATCACTGTAATCCCAATCAGCTCGTACAGTTGCACTTAACTCCTGGAGCACCAGAGGAGTAGCACACACAATCACACACACATAAATGCACATCACATGTACACACAATGTAGCATTCAAGCCTGTTCTGTTGTAGAACACACATCAGCACCTCTCTAAAAACTCTAATGTATTTTTAGTTCCAAGCTCATTCTGTGGCTAACAGAAAAAAAAAAAAACAAAGCATCAATATATTTTTTATTTTTATGATAACTATTATTATTTGCTTTTAAAACATCAGTATTTTATATATATGTGTATATATATATATATATATATATATATATATATACATCCTCCAGCAATCAACAATATGTGGTGCTGAAATATTGTTGAATCTTATTATGACACTATTGGGGGATTAATGTTTGTTTCAGTCACATTGATTGGACCTTACCCTAAACATATGCTATTGGTTGATTTTTATTTTTACTTTTTTTGTGAACTATAACCATTGACAGTCATTAACACTGCTATATTTTCCAGACAAGCAGGATTTCCATAAAGTATGCTGTATACACCTCGTTTTTCTTATTTTTTTTTTTTTTTGTCGTGTAATGTATAGTATTTGTGGTGTCTTAATATAATATGTATTGGATAAAGATTCATTTCTTGAAATAAATATCATTTGGTCTCATGAAAAACGTGCTTAATGATCCAATGGCTACATTGGGGATTTCAATAGACTAAAATCTTTTAAAGGACTTGAATAGAACACATTTAGTAGAAAATATAATGTAAGCGTATATTTATGGCTTAACGTTTGCACGCATAATAAAATTATGCTGTTAGACTAATGGTTATGTGTAGTTTTCCTCTATTGGCTTATGGAGATTTCGCTAGTAAATAACTGCTTTATCAGACCACAGAATAAATGATGTTTGTTCATATAACATAAAGCTTGATTTCAATATTACCTGAGGGTCTCAAACTGTTTAATGACAGAATGTGGCTTTTTAGTTGGATTTTCAAATTAAGAGGTATACTGAATCCATGTTCCCTCTAAGTTAAAATCATCTGTGTGCGCAGAAATGTATTTCTGTGCGCATACAAAATAAAATTGTATGCGTTAAATACTGCAGCACTTACATTCCTCCAGATTTTTGTGCGTGCACAACTGAAACCTGTGTGCGCACGCACGAGCCCACAGCTTAGAGGGAACAGTGTACTGAATGATTTCATGTTTTAAATATAGAGCAAATGAATAATAGTATCAGGGACAGTTCAGGTAGATTAGTTCTAGAACCAGCAGTATTAACCAAGCGAACAATACAAGGGGCGCTTGTACAGACTAGTCAACAATAATCTTCTTCAATAAGTGGCTGGTAATCTTAAAGTTCCTCCTTCCTATAGCTGTGGCTTATTCTGCTGATTCTTTGATTTTCATTTGTAGAGAGCACAGTAAAAAAAAAAAACAAGGTGTTTGTTTGGTGGAGATTTCAGGATATTTTGCAATCTAGATAGTAGCACATTTTTAATTATTTTGCAAAATTGCTGAAGTTAATTGCTGGTCATTATTGAGTTAATATTAATTGATTTTCAGAGGGAAAAGATTTGGTAAAGAATTTTGTACATATCAAGCGGTAATTGTGCAAATTGATGAATCAGCTGCATACTTGATTTATGTGTAATCACTTAGAATCCTGTACCTGTCTTCACACCCTGAGACATTGCAAGTCATTTGACTAATCCAGAATATAAAGCCATATATGTTTTAAGGCTATGGCACTAAATTGCGCATGCAATCACGAGCATTATCGCTTGTGCGATTCTTGTGCAGTTTTCATTTGCGCGTGTGTTTTGCGTGTGCGATTTTGCCGGTTTCCATTATGGCAGTTATGGCAACGCATGCGTTAACGCACCAAAAATGGTGAACGCATGCGTTGCCAAAACGGAAACGGAAAATCCCCGCGATTTCCCATGTGCATGCGATTGTGCATCTGTTTCCATTTTGGTAAACTCATGAGCGCAAAACGCGTGCGCAAACGATTAAAAAAACTCGTAATTGTGGCCTAGCCCTAAAGGGATACCAAAAAGATCCCAATGAAATGTTAATATTGTGCCCATTGGTGCCATGGAGGGAGCGTAAAAATAAATCGGGCAAATCTAAACTTTCACCTACTTTCTGCTCAAACTCAAAAAATACAATAATGTTTTTGCAAAATAAGACTTAGTCATTTGTGGGATGAGTTGAGAGTTGCAGTTTATAAACAACACTGGGGTAGCAGTTTGGATATCCCTGACTGAGTATGTAAAAAAAAATATTTTTATATATATATGTAAATATAAAGAGCCCTACTGAGGCCCAAGAGACCAGGGGAAACTCTGGTCTTCCCTAAATTCCCACTGGTGGTGCCTAGGGTGGGCAAATATCTGATACATACGTTGGCATAGATGATAATCATATTAATCATTTTAATTGAAGATACATTGCTCCTTAGCGGCCACTAAATATACAGAAGTAGTAATGGAGATACTGGTTAAAACGTGTTTTCATGACACATTAGGAACCTGATGTTTTATTCGTGTTTGATTACGGCTCCATCTACCGACATAAAACTGGCAAACAAAATAATATAAATCAGATCCTGTCAGATCCCATGTAAATTATATTTGGATAGAAAATGTAAACCTTGGCAAACACTAAACATGGGAAACCGTGAAACAGATATCACATAAAGCAGAGACACAAAATACTTTTTTGTATACCTTGTATACCATGCACAATTTTTTTTGTTGCTGTGTACTTCTCTCAGGATTGTCACTGTGGGTTGTAGATGATGTAATTCATACCCTACAAAAATAAACAGAAATAAGTATTTGCTTTACAGAGGGAATTTCCTTTTTGCTACCGACTAGAAAGTAACTGGAAACATTTGTGTGCATGTGAGTCAAACAGAACTTTAGGGTAAAATGTCCTGAGCTATTATCTTTCACACGCGATCAAATACTTAGTACTAGGCCAGGAAATGGCCAGAACAACCTCACAAGCCACATTGCCTGCCACGTGAGAAATTCTACTGAAGCACCAAATCTATATGGCTGCCCATACATCAGAGAACATCTAGAATAGGGGTTTGCACCCTTTTTCCTGTGCTATGTAAGGTCTCTTAATATTAGCCATAAGCAGGGGCATAACTACCAGGGGAGCAGACCCTGCAGGGGTCCCCCATCTTCTTATTTTCCCTATAACAGATACAGCCTCCTCCACTGTAGATAAAGTTAGGAGGGGGGGCCCTATCAAAGATTTGCTGGGGGGCTCAGTGGTTTCTAGTTATGTCACTGGCCATTAGACACTGTGCCATAAACCCCAACCTTGGCACACACCCCTTTCTTTTAGTGTATGAGATTAGTATTTTTTACAAAGTTCTCAATGTGCAGCATGAGATACACTGGTCTTCTCCCAGCCTTGTAGTAATTATTGCTGTAGGCACCCAAACTATTTACCTTTCATCCCTCTCTGATACACAGTGTGGCTCTATTTATGTAGGACAATCGGCTGTTCAAAATTTTTCCTGATGTATAAATAAAACACAAATTATAAAAGTCAAATGTATGAATTATGTTTCATAGTAAGATTCACTTAAATATCAGCTTATCGTCTTTATACCGAGCCACATACTGGGTGTTTACACCGTGAGAGCAGAGCAGGGTTTATATGGACATATTGGCAGATTATATCTTGGTAGAATGTGTCTCACTAGGGCCAGTCTAATATTTATTATTTATGGCCACACTTATTCATTTATTTATTTACACACATTTATATATTTATAATATATATAGTTAGACAGACAGATATACATTTATAGAAATAGATAAGATAGATAAAATGTTAGATCGATAGAGAGAGAAGTAGATTATATGTGATATTACATTTTAATTATTAATGTTTGCTAGATTCTGTGTTTAATGTGTATGGAATCTTTTTCTTGCCATTTCCCTTTTATTTACACATTTCAACAATATAATTTATAAGATGAATAGATGATAGATAGATAGATAGATAGATAGATAGATAGATTGATAGATAGATTGAAAGATAGATAGATAGATAGATAGATTGAAAGATAGACAGATAGATAGATAGATAGATAGATAGATAGATAGATAGATAGATAGATAGATAGATAGATAGATAGATAGATAGATTAAAAGATAGATAGATAGATAGATAGATAGATAGATAGATAGACAGACAGACAGACAGACAGACAGACAGACAGACAGACAGACAGACAGATAGATAGATAGATAGATAGATAGATAGATAGATAGATTGAAAGATAGACAGATAGATAGATAGATAGATAGATAGATAGATAGATTGAAAGATAGACAGATAGATAGATAGATAGATAGATAGATAGATAGATAGATAGATAGACTGAAAGATAGATACACAGATAGGTGATAGTTAGATGGATTGATAGAAACACTGATATGTAATAGAAACACAGATATGTGATAGATAGATAGATAGATAGATAGATAGATAGATAGATAGACTGAAAGATAGATACACAGATAGGTGATAGCTAGATGGATTGATAGAAACACTGATATGTAATAGATAGAAACACAGATATGTGATAGATAGATAGAAAGATAGATAGATAGATAGATAGATAGAAGAAAGAAATAAAAAGTCACAGAAACTAACTATATACCAGGCACTGGATAGAGAAAACAAACTGGCCCCCTACCTGGAGAATATCAAAAACCCTAAAGAGTTACAAGTCCTGAGTCTCTACAGACCGAGGGCTCCAAGCCTAGAAATCAAGTCTGGCTGAAACAGACAAACATATAAACCAAGAGAGAACAGACTGTGCCGGCATTGTGACCAGGGAACCTTAGAAGATGAGACCCACTTCCTTCTACACTGCCCCAAATACAAAGCAATACAGGACCCCCATTTCAAGTTGCTGTCGGACTTTATCCCAGAAATACCCCCTACTGTGGACCCCTCTTTATTCCCCATACTAACATGTTTTCTTATTTTTTTGTTTGCTTTGGTGATGTCAACATGTTTTTGATCCTGCCAATAAAGCTTTTTTTGATTTGATTTGAAACACAGAAAGATAATAGATAGACAGACAGACAGACAGACAGACAGATAGATAGATAGATCGTCCTCAAGCTTTTATGTCACGGAGGACTAATGTAGAACACAATAAAAAGAAAACACTACTAATATTGTAGCACACACTAACTGCAATAGTACATCATTTTAACACACCTTTTATTAAATAGGCCACACATCGTTCCATAAACAGAACAGCAAGAACAAAATTGCTGGAAAATGGCTGAAGACACTGATAGATTATGAAAAGGAGAGATGGTATCAAACTGCCCTCAGTGTTGAGGTCCCAGTTTAATTAGCCTAGTTGCCTTATATAGCCTGGAGCGGTGCACTAGTCAACAGGGGTCACATGTGCCCACCAGGCTCCCAAAATCTAACTGATTGCTCCAATGGTAAGATAAACAAGTAAAGCAGATAAAGAAACTGGATAGATAAATGTCCTGATTCTGTGCGGGGTTTAACCACTGAGTCAGTGATTGCTGTGAACATTTTATAAATGTTTGGTCTGGTTTGGCAAACACCAGTGGCTCATTTTCCCGCAAATCTTGTGTTTACTGGAGTTTTTTTTAGGTGTTAATGTTTTAACTTTAGCTAGTCCTTACAAAGTCAGTAATTACTGCTTTTTTCACAAAAGGACATAGACAGGTTTTTGAAGGGATACTAAAAACTATTGAAATGATACCACCTGGAGGCAGATTTTATGTCAGCAATTACCTTCTTCAGTGTATTGTTCACAGCAATGCACAATGGAATTCCAGGAAGTTTTACTGTATATTCTCTTACCAGCTGTTTCCTTATTTCCCCCTCTCTAGAAGAAACCTTCGCCCCTTACCTTAAACATTCTCTGCCTTCCCCCATTCCCATCGCTGTAGGTGATTTCAGTAGAAAGTCATAGATATTGAACAGTACAATATGGCATTTCCTAGTTATGGATGAGCTGAGGCCTAGGCATACTCCAGATTATATGTGGCTGAACAGAGTTTGGTAAGAGGAGATGCAGCTAGGACACATGGGAGAGAAATAAAAAATAAAAAAAAGCCAAGTATTTTTTACAATGATGGAATATGGTTTTATAACCTGACAAAGAATAATGCTACAAAGCATGTATACAATGTACAGGGTCTAATGTTCTGAATGATAAAACACTGCATTCTGTAAGTCTGTGTCTTTGTTGTTCCATGGAGCTCCTTTTGTTACCATTGTATGCACTTTGTCGGTGATAACAGTGATGGCGCACTTTCCTAGTGTGGTTCCTGAGTTAGCGGTATATGTAAACAGGGACCATACTAGTGGAGAGTGCACTTGTGTGAGCACCCCAGCATGGTATTATTCCTAGTACTCCCCCAAACCCACTCCCCTTGCCAAGAAACCTGATTTATGCCAAGATCATCCGGGGGTTGGGGGTGCCCTATAGGTGAGTCCCCCTGTAAGACCACATGGGCCTCATAGCCCTATAGTTTTTCCTTAAATGATTAAACTGGACAGGAACTGGAAATAAATCTGTTAAATTAATCAAACGTTGAACTCAAATATCTAATCCCTAGAGCTCTAGTATTGTTATACCAGCAGAACTACTAAAATTCCTTCAATCAAACCCAAGCCTCAATTTTGACATTTTCTATCCTGAATTTTGTTTTTAGCTATAAAAAATCCATATCAAAACCCAACAGGTTTGTTCACCCCCTACTGGTCAGTGGGGGTCCCATGCAACCCTTTTATTTGGTTGAGGTGTCATTACAATATAATTAATCCTGAATGTTTTCTATAAATTCATAACTTAAAGATACCTGTGTTTTATTACACATTTACTCATTAACATTTAATTTATTCTGCAGGTCCTGCAGCCCATGCTCTATCCCTCTCACCCCTGCCATAGCTGTCATGTAACTACTGGATGACCCGCCTCTGACCTCTCTGTAATCAAGACTGAGCAGTAAGAATCCCGATTGTTTCCAGGTATATAGAGCAGCTGCAGAAATCAGGAAAATGACATAAAAGGCGGAATTGCAGGTGATTTCTCTACAATGCTGCCAAATACAGACGTGAGGATTAGGAATGATGACTGAATTTTAATATTTAATGAATCTATAGTAAATCCCCCTGATATTTAAAATATTCCTGGTAGCTAAGCTGAGCAAGAGAACCTGCTTGAACAACCATTTTCAGAGCAGGATTATCCACAAAGTAATGCAGACACCTGCATAGGGCCCATTTACAGAAACAGAAACAATATTAGCCCAGCTAGTCAGTCCTGCCTAAGGCAGCTATACACATGGCCAATATCTGACATATCCGTTCGGATCTGGCAGGATATTCTGAATATCGGCAAGGTATAAGGTCTGACAACGACCAACCACAATGAAGACGAAATACCGGCATCTGCATCATTGTCGGTCAGGGCCGATGGAAAATTTCCATCAGTCGTTATCCACTTCTAGAGAGCTGATACGATGATATTGCCTATTTGTGTATGGCCAAGTGATCCCCTTACTGCCATTCATTGCATGTTGTTGGCACACATGCCATTGTAATGGTATTTTAAAAATGATTGGAAAATTCCCTTCTATAGTTTTTTTCTCCAAAGTGTTATATTTATTGTTTCACTAACTTCCCCTTAACAAAGACAGGTATATATATTTATATATATTAAAGTGTAGCAGAAACATTCATTTCATTTTCCTTTATAGCCATAAATAGAACAGCTCCTCCCAGTGGTCACAAATAACACTTTTTCCCCTATTAGCGTAATGCAACATCAGCTCCCATTCACACAAAACTTTTGAATAATCAGTAAATAAATCACTGACATAGGAAAGCTAAGGATAAAAATAATGTTAAATGTAAAGTTATCTTCCATACACCAAGAGTAACAAAGCAAACCCCTAAAGGCCAGTTACTAAGAGTACAACACTCTACGAGAAAGGGAGTAACTGGTACTTAGGGGAGATAAAAGAACTGTGGATAAGAACAGACAGAGAGAAAGAAGGAACAGGGGTATTCAGATAAAAATAATAAAGAAAAATAATAAAGAAATGGGTAAATTATTAAACAAACCATATTGAAATATAGATTGTTATTTGTTCTTCTCCCCGCACCCATACAAGTGAACAAAGGTAAAATGTGAAATAAAAATGGGCACATTATATAGATAAAATGGGCACACCATATAGATAATAAATATGGTAATTGTTGTCTGACACATTCCTGAACACAATCTAATCCGTCCAGGGTCTGCCAACGTTGTTTATCAGCCTGTCTTTCCAGGTAACTAAAAGATTACTGCCGAGGGTCTCATTAATCCTCCATTCTCCAATGCAAGCCTTTCCATTAAAGAGGTTTATTTTTAAAATTCCCTTAAAAACATATGCAATTAATATAAATGATTTTCTTCCTTTACAGATATTCCTCTGTTGCTGTAAAATGGACTTAATGCAGCACAACATTTGGAAAATGTGTTACTTAAAGGTAAGTAACCGGGAGAATTGTGTATCTATATTACCGTATCTATATTTCTTAATATAGATGTATTTTTAGATGTGTTATATTTCTGGGAATTGTGTATTTTCAGGATCTGATGATTGCGAAACGAGGAGATACAGTGTCGGACTGGACTGGGGTTACAGGGGAATCCCCAGTGGGCCCACAGCCCAAGAAAACAGAGAAAACAGCTAAAATTTAAATACAGAGCCAAAGGGACAGTAAGAAATGCATACATAATAAGCAATAGGAGTCAGTAGGAGTAAGACAGACATGTAAATAAGTGATAATGGAGATATGAAACGTTAGGTGGGCTCCTAAACTCATCCTAGTGGGCCCCTGGTCTGAGATTTCCTGGTGAGCCCCAACAGTCCAGCCTTTCACTGGATATAAATATATAAACATTTTAATGCTAGGTTCCCTAAGCAGGGGTGTCCCTAGGGTTTTTGGCACCTGAAAAAACATTTCCATGGTTGCTTCAGGCGGCGGGTGTGTGGGTGTGGCTTCTTTCTTGGGTGTTGCTAAAGTTTTGATAATTTTGTATTTTGAAACAGTTATTTATACAGTTCTCCATTGTTATAATACATAAATCCATATGTTGGTGCAATTGCTACATTGTTTTAGAAATTCCAACCATACTTTCTCTAGAAAAAAGATGTTGGCCAAAATATTTGTAAGCCTGCCACCACGCCAAGGTAAACTCTTTCAACAGGGCCCTAACAAACCTGACTAGTTTAATCTAACCTTATGAAATTCCTTTTAGCAAAATACAACACATCCTTAGAGAAAGAAAAATATTTAAAAAAACATCTGCAACAAAGTACATGGTTGGTAGAGCAACCGGGAGAAATCTGTAGTCCCCATCATATATGTTATGTAAGCAAATTTATTAAGAGTCATTTAGTTCAATCTTTTGGTCAAAACCTTTTAATACCATGAAACAAAACTAACTTAGAAACAGATTGATCACACTTAAAATGTTCTAAACAGTAAAAATGTATCTTACTATATCATTACAAAGCAACTGTTAAAAATATTAAATTAAAATCCATTCGTATCTGGTGCTGTCTTCTCTTTTGTTCAGCATGATGGCATCAAGTTGTACTGTGGGCCTGCACACAAAGATGGGCCTTGCCTGTGCACACACACACACATTCCTAGGCCTCCTTTCCAGTCTCTCTTCCTTCAAGGATTCCTGTCCTATTTTTCCTCTTCTGTAAACTCTTCCAGGCTTTTTGTCCCTTCCATCCTCTATGTTTCATTGTTTCGTCAAGCAAGGTGTAGTAGAGAGGAGCACACTACTTACAACAAAAAACATACAACGTTTCAAGACTCTAGGTCTCTTCCTCAGGTATAACTGGTAACATGTGCCAAACAAACATTTATACCCTAAATGAATTCATCACTCTAATAGTGTGCTCCTCTCTACTACACCTTGCTTGGTTTATGTAGCCCTGGAAGTAGAGGGTTGAGAGGATTTGCATCTACCAACTTGTCTAGCTAATTAGCCAAGAGCAGTGTGCTACAGTACATCTGGAACTTTGCAGATTTATTGTTTCATCCCGTTAAACTCTGGTCGTGTAAGTGACGTAACACTTACGCGACTGGAGCTCAATGGGACCAATCAGCCGGAGAGACGCAGAGGAGCCACCAGCCAAGGTAAAGCCCTGCAACGCAAAAAAAACCAAACAGATCAAAGACTGCCGCCTTTGTGGCAATCCTAGAGGGCACGCCATAAGCAATCTTTTCAGATTGCTTTATGGTAGGAGCCGCCCTGTCCCCGAGACATAAAAATAGTTTTGAGGGTTCAACAAAAATAGAAAGGTTGAGAAACACTGGTAATAGTTTGTACATTGTTGAAAATTTTATTCTGTGTTTCTTCTTATGGTAGACAATGTGGCATTAAACAGTGATCAGATAGATTTCAAATAATTGGGGACAACAGTTGAGATTTTAGTTAGCTGTGGAGTTTTGTTCAGATAGCAGTTCTGTGGAAGTTCCAAAAATCCAATTGTAGCATTTTCAATTTTATGAAAGACATTTTTTATCTTCCAATAGAAATTTTCTGTTTTTTTATAGAGATTTTCAATTTCCAAATGGTATTTTCAAGTTTTTGATTTTCAATAAAAAGTTCTGAGTTTTGAAAATAAAAAAAAAACAAAAAAAACCGTTGGATCCACAGATTTTGGAAAACTGGCTGTTCTGAATGAACTGGGATCCATCACTATTCCTGTCTATGTAACAGTTGTTACAATGTCACTGAAATAGGGATTTGCTGAGGAATTTTAGATATTAAAGATAGGGGGAAACCACTTAAAAACTAAAGGGGGAGGATAAAATTACTTTAATTTGATCCAGTCGAAGATAAGCAGAATATAGGAAATACTACAGGACACATTAAAATGATTAATGTTTAACTTACTTCTCCAACACCATTCAATATGGAGATTTGCCTCTATGAAGACCAGAAATCTTTCACTATGGCAATAGTAGCACGCCTGCAAGCATTGGGATCATGGGTGCTATGTTTCCCCCAGAAAGAGGAAAGCTCTCCAATATCTGCCAAGCAGATAGGAAAGTGAGCCAGTGGTTGGAGTGTTAATTGTAGAGACTTGTGCTGGCCATATACTTGCTTGATAGTACATTGATTCTTTGTTTGATCCGACCCGAAGGTCAAATTTCTAGTAATGTCAGACCAGGAAGTGGTCTCCAACCTTGCGACATTCCCGCAGCGTTCCCAGGTGATTAATGCTTTGCTATTGTCATTACTCCTGTAGCAGGAACGTCGGAGGTACGTCTAATAAATTTAAACTTTCATTCTTTTTATTACACCATGGGTAGCTGGAGGACACAGCTGCACCACCCATCAGGATCATTTGTGCAATTTCTAGGTGGCTTTAGTGTCAACAAATGTTTTTAAAACAAGATTGTTCATTACCAAATAAACTGAATCTTTAGCTACCACAAATTCCATCCAAACCTAATATTGCTTATTCATGTTTGTATCCCGCTCCATAGATTCCATTTTTCTAACCAAAATGACCACTTTCCATTAATGTGCATTGGTCATTTTGTATAAATTCTTTTGGGCTGGCCTGATGTTACTTCACTGTGAGGTAAATGTTCAGAAGGAATTGGCACACATTACTGTTATACGGGATATCTAAGCGCCATTTTACTGAGAGGACATTCTGTTTAATACGAAGGTTATTGATTACATGGGTAATTAATCATTGGCAGAAACATGTTTAGCAAAGTAAAATAAAGCCTGGATCAATAGAGACGTGTCCTTCTACATAAATCCTATGGCTAGGTACACACAGGGCAATATTTCTACCAGACCAACTGATTTTCCCACCAGTACAGTCCTATCTTGGATGTTCTTTCACCCAAATCAAAAGAAAGTTCAATTAGACGTGTTGGCAAATTTTGTCTGATCATGTGATTTACTGTGGGCCGCACAGTCACCCAATGTCGAACTAACACTGTGGCTATTTTCAGCACTACCATCAATATTTGTCACAACTATGCAAACTGTTGTTATGTCAGGTATATCAGATTGAACTATCCCCTTGCGTGTACCTTGATTGACTGCATGGAGGGATTTCCTCCATAATGGAGGCAATAATTATGCTTTAATATCTGGTTAATAATACATTTAATAATGTGCTGAATATACCATTTGGGTTAGGGGCAGGAAACTAACATGTAAACAGAGTTGATATGCCAATCAGATGTTAGCTTTCAAATGATAAATAATATCTGATTGGATTAATATCTGAATTAGCACCATTTTTAACACCACCAACTGTGAAAAACAGACTTTAAACAAGGTGCAATTTAAAACTAACACCATAAATAAGCCAGGTATACAACCCCTCCTGGGTGTTCCAGGAGTCTCCTGGATACTGGGGTGGTCTCCCTCACTCCTTTGAGACCACCCCAAACTCTGAATCGCACAGAGCACCCAGAATGCCCCTATCACTACCGCTTCATTGATGGAATGTCCCTCCCTGGAATGCCCCTAACTTCACCTCCGCCCCTATATACATCTGTCTTAGGCATGCACCCTTCTCTGCTCCTACCTCGCCCCCTTCATGCTCCCTGCTCAGAAGCCACATTTGGCAGGGTGGGATGTCTAAATAAGGTCTATGGATAAAAGAACTTAAAATTATAGCAACCTCGACAACTGCATATTTCAGAAGGCCACATGACATGTATAAGTGAACCTGTTGCCAGTGGGGTAAATACAATCAAGTTTACTTTTGCTAGTATGGAGGTGCACAGGCCTTTGGTCAAGCAAAATTCACCTGGAGGTCCATCGAAGTGTATAGAGAACCTTACCTGGGGTGTATGCTGTGGATCAGAGGCCTACAGGGAGATTCAATAAAAGTTCTTATTTTTAACAATAAGAACTTTTATTGAATCTCCCTGCTAGTATCTTGTGTGATTAAAAAAGGGGACTCTGGAGTTTGGACTGAAGTAAGTAGTGGAATTGACCAAAATTGACCGAAATTTAGGTTGTGTGGATCAATCGGCCCAAAATGTCGGCCCATATGTACCCAGATTTTACTCTGTATCGTTCATTATGGATTTAATAAAAAGGCAACAGATACATTGTTTTGATCAGCAGTTTCTATCCTGCAAATTAGGGGGAAATGTGTTCCAGGGTCAACTTCCCCTTTAAATATGACAGGATAAAATGATGTAATTCTTAATGACATAGACAATGACTGCTCTGAAATATTTAATCAGTTCAGGTATTTCTGTTATATTTCTGTAATTCCCTCTTTACCATACTGGCACACTGCCTCTTCGATTGCTATTATCCTTCATTGTCTAGGGCAGTGTCTCTTAAGCAGGGGTCCCTAAGACGTTGCAGAAACTGTATGGATCCACCATTTTGATGAATACATATATATTTTTCTATATATTTGTCAATGTTCTGTATGAATTATGTCTTTGGTGTTGATGTCTGAGAGATAAATAAAAATAAGTAATGTTTTAATGTAAGGGTTCCTACCCTGATGGGAATTTGCATGCATTTTTTCCAATAGAGATGTATTTATAGATCTATCATACGTTTTTTGATGATTTGATGACTGACAAAGAAACAGAAAAAGAATAAACTATAATCATAATTTTATGTAGGGGGTCCCCAAGACACGAAAATAGTTTCAAGGGGTTCCCACAGATAAAAAGGTTGAGAAACACTGGTCTAGGGGCTTGGAAATATATATATATATATATATATATATATATATATCAATTGGTAAATCTGATTTGTTTTAATACATTTAGTGGATATTTTTTAATTTACAGTAAAGAAGATCTAGGAATGGTACTTACTACAAATGGTACCTACTAGAAATGGTACCTACTAGAAAGGGTACCTACTAGAAAGGGTACCTACTAGAAATGGTACCTACTAGAAATGGTACCTACTAGAAAGGGTACCTACTAGAAAGGGTACCTACTAGAAATGGTACCTACTAGAAATGGTACCTACTAGAAAGGGTACCTACTAGAAATGGCACCTACTAGAAAGGGCACCTACTAGAAATGGTACTACTAGAAAGGGTACTACTAGAAATGGTACCTACTAGAAAGGCCGTACCCCTACTGAAATGGTACCTACTAGAATGGTGTGTACCTACTAGAAAGGGTACCTACTAGAAATGGTACCTACTAAATGGGTACCTACTAGAAAGGGTCTACTAGAAAGGGTACCTACTAGAAATGGTACCTACTAGAAAGGGTACCTACTGAAATGGTACCTATAGAAAGGGGGTACCTACTAGAATGGTACCTACTAGAAAGGGTACCTACTAGAAATGGTACCTACTAGAAAGGGTACCTACTAGAAATGGTACCATAAGAAGGGTACCTACTAGAAATGGTACCTACTAGAAAGGGTACCTACTAAAATGGAACCTACTAGAAAGGGTACCTACTAGAAATGGTACCTACTAGAAAGGGTACCTACTAGAAATGGTACCTACTAGAAAGGGTACCTACTAGAAATGGTAACCTACTAGAAATGGTACCTACTAGAAAGGGTACCTACTAGAAATGGTACCTACTAGAAATGGTACCTACTACAAAGGGTACCTACTAGAAAGGGTACCTACTAGAAATGGTACCTACTGAAATGGTACCTACTAGAAAGGGTACTACTACAAATGGTACCTACTAGAAATGGTGACTCTACTAGAAAAGGTACCTACTAGAAAGGGTACCTACTAGAAAGGTACCTACTAGAAATGGTACTACTAGAAAATGGTACCTACTAGAAAGGGTACCATAGAAAGGGTACCTACTAGAAAATGGTACCTACTAGAAATGGTACCTACTAGAAAGGGTACTACTAAAATGGTACCTACTAGAAATGGTCTACTAAATGGTACCTACTAGAAAGGGTACCTACTAGAAATGGTACCTACTAGAAAGGGTACCTACTAGAAATGGTACCTACTAGAAAGGGTACCTACTAGAAATGGTACCTACTAGAAATGGTTCATACTACAAATGGTACCTACTAGATATGGTACCTACTGGAAATGGTCATACTACAAATGGTACCTACTGGAAATGGTCATACTACAAATGGTACCTACTGGAAATGGTCATACTACAAATGGTACCTACTGGAAATGGTACCTACTGGAGATGGTACCTACTAGATATGGTACCTACTGGAAATGGTCATACTACAAAAGGTACCTACTGGAAATGGTCATACTACAAATGGTACCTACTGGAAATGGTACCTACTGGAAATGGTACCTACTGGAAATGGTACCTACTGGAAATGGTAGCACTGCCTGTCTGCTTATATACTGACCCAATGATCCTCCACTCTCTACCCCATGGGACAAAGTAGATAAAACTCTGCAATTAAAACGAAAAGATAAACAAGACCTCAGTGTATTCTGCAATCCTGAATTCCCTCCATGGGATTGACAGGAGATCAATTTTTGAAGCGATCGCCAAATAATTTAGAACCGTTTTATTCATTATACTAACACAGCACTTTGGAAATCCTTAAATCAGTCAGATTTCATCCATGTAAATCTACCAAGACATTCAACATTTCAGTCAATCTGCTTAACACATCCATATACTAAGGTAATAATACTGGGATTATGGAGGTGTTTGCAAAGCAGGGATTTTGCTTGAGATTTCTCTTTAAGGAACTCATTAAAGGAACTCTCTGATTTCCCATGGATGTAACTCTGTCTGCTCTATTCCATATACTTCATGGAATCAAAAACAATTAAAACATTTTATTGAAATTTCAACAAACACGATTAATGTAATAAAGATGCCTAGAACATTAAATGGCACCAGTGACCCTAATGTAAAATTCAGAGGTTGAATGTTTGACCATTTTAATGCCTGTAGTTTATGGATAAATTTATTTCTGGCAAAATGATTAAAAATTACCTTCACTAAATAAATAAATTGCTGTTTTTTGTGCTCTAAAAATAGGATTGAAAGTGGGATTGGATCTCAAATCTTGAACAATTCCTACATATCTTATGTATCTTTTAATTTCATTTATTCCTAAAACCCTGTAGAATTTATATAAGGGAGACTACTACATTATTTTAAAAGTCTAATAAAGTTGAATTAAGCCTCAATTTCCTCCAATCATAATCAAATATTTTATAGACTGTGCAAAGGATTAGGAAGCCTCATTGTATAAATTATATAAAGACACTAATATTTTACTATATTTACATAGTAGTTTAAGATAATGTACCAGATCACAGTTTTATGGCATGATTTATGGGTAGTATGGCACACAGTGGGTTACTCTGGTGGTCTGGCACAAAGCAGACAGTTAACTTACTTTCTTTAAACAAGATAAACCAATTTTAATTACATTTACCAGTTCGTATTGCAATGGTTTAATAACAAAACATAAACATTTTTTCCACATAACATATGGAGTAATAGAGTAGTCCCTGCCTATGGTACACCATTTTAAAGGGCATCTATACTGGAAAAAAAAGGTTATTTTAAATTGACCATAACTTGAAACTATAATTCTTCCCAACCACCACTGTATCATTTTTTGTTGATCTGCCCCCTATTTCTTTAGATATCCAATCTTAAACTTCTTATATTTCAGCTGTTAATCAAGTTCCTTTATCACAAAAACTATTCTTCTGTGAGTAGTTTTACGGTAGCTGGAATGGTGACAGAGTTTTGACAGTTGGAATACAGTATGTTGTGTACAGGCTTGACAGTTGGTTTGTGGGAAAAAAGTCAGGTCAGATGGAAGTGGGAGTGGTTAAAAGAGGGGGGGTGATACTGCTCCTAAACAAAATGTGTGCTGGATTGAAGGCATGCAGCAACACACGCAAGTAAGCGCTACTTACATGTATTCAATTATAGATTAAGATGAGGCAAAGTCATTTTTTCAGTATAGTGTCCCTTTAAATATTGACCAGGCCTGTATATTGTGTGTCCTTGTAAGTTGGTGAAAACTTATCTTTTGCCTTGTAGTTTGTATCCAATAAGGGATCTTGTCAATCAGGACATCACACTGTGCAAGGGATCACACCTCTCCATACACAGAATGTTTAAGGAATCACACCAAACAGATCAATCCCAGCAGGAGCACACCACCACACACTTCTTATGCACTTTCTGTCCTCCTAGCCATAGAGAGCAGGGATGTCTTGACTCTTATTACTCACTGATGCCCCCTGCAGGCTGGAGGTGGTATATAAAAAGGTATATATGTCCATTACAATAATATAAATAGCTACAGAAAATGTCTATTTAGTAATTTTACCCTTCTTACAATTCCTCAATATCTTTGCTTTGGTATAGGGAAACAGATCCTTTTTCCGAAATTGCTCCGACCAACGGTACGTTAATTTGTCACATGTGAGTAGGAAAGAAAAAACAATCAACGATTGTTAACCATATAGAAATAAGCAAAATGATTCACATTTTACCAGCATGCCTGATTGTCCTCAAAAAACATTTGATGTAAAAACATCCATCTGATAACATTTGTGTCTTTTACAACACTGATAATATTTTGGCCTGACTTACTATGTATCCTATTTATGACAGCAAGATTGCCTGGAAGTTACTAACATACCTGACCTTTGCTTTCGACTGACTGATATTCAGTGATTGCATCCAACATTTAAGCTAATTATTGAATAATAAAATATGTATAGTTCTAATATCCATTGGAAATTCCTGTAATATTACCTACTCAGGCCCATTCATTTTCTAAATAAAAGTTGAATGCACAATAACTAGGCAAGGAAGTTGTCAGATCATCACAGGAAGGCAGAAAAGAAAATCTAAAACGACATCAAATTTGCCTTTAGATTAGAAGCAATTCCAGTCATGACAGCTAAACCAGCTCTTCTTACAAGAAGACAGAAGGCACAGAGAATATTGGGGAGAGAAGTCTAGATTGTAATTCAATCATCGTTGCTATTTTAAAGTATTTTTTCCAATTTTTCTATTGCTGATGCTGGACGGGCATTTTGCCTGCTTCCAACAAGGGTGAGAAAACACCATATAATCATTTGTCATGTTTCCATACTTTGCTTTTGCCATCAAAATAAAGATAGACCTCTTTAATAGAGATGGACAAACTTGTATGTATGTATATGTTTATTTATATATTGTATTAAAATACAATAAAGTCATACAAGGGGGATAAATACATAGATAGTTCAGTACATAAATATATAACATATATAAATAGAGGTGCTAGGGCTTTGCCACAAGAGGTAATGAGGTTTAGAGATTACAATCTAGTTAAACTTCCGAAAATCCATTCTGCTCGAGGATTCATGGATTTTCAAAATTTTTTTAAAAATTCAAAAAGTCAATGGTAAAAAAATTCTAAAATTTCCGCCTAAAATAACGATGCAAATAGCAATAGTAACTTACATTAAATGGCTCAGGGACCTGGGAAATGGTCTGGGGATGTCAAATCCACCCTAAACATAAGATGATATCCTCCTTACTAGAAGGCTGATACCATAATTATGGTAATAAATTGTAATAATTAAATAGTGCCCCCCCCTACCTACCCACCCACAAACCCATTGCATTTACCGGTAGGTAATGGTAGACTTAATAGCCCACCAATAGAAAAGAAACCTTCCTTACTAGAGGGTTGAAGCTGTACCGTAGGTAAGGGCTGACAGATTCTGGGAGACTGTTCTGTTCCTCCATCCTTAATGCCGTGGAGACGCTCTATTGTACCGGTAAGCGTGCATAACTTGCGTGCATAACTTGTGTGCGTAACTTGCGTGCCCAACTGCTCTCTACGTTGATTCAGACTGCTCCTGGTCTCCTTCTTGTAAATACACGGCTCCTTGCTGGAAATTGCATTGCAGTGTCAGCAGATGTGAGGTACAACTTTGCCAGTGTATTTTTTAAACAGATTTTCACTCTATTTTGTGTATGACCTGAGTATAAACTGAGGACAGATTTTAAAGGTCTTTTTTAGACCAAAAATCTCGGTTTATACTCGAGTACATACGGTACTTTAAAAGAATATTTATAAACAATAATTTATTCCGCTGATGAAAACCGTTTACCACTAATCTTTAAAAAACACCATCCAGTACCAGAAACTTCATGTGCTTCTTGTTTTGGCATTCTGTACAGTTTTTTGGGTTTTTTTTAATCGAATTTTCTAGTAAGTTTCATACTTACGAAATTGAAATTTTTTATAAATCCTTACATTTCCAAAAATTCTGGAAAACCTTGAATTTTTAAAAAATTGTAAATGTGGGTTGAAAAAATTAAAAAAAAAGTAGAATTCCAGAAATCCACTAAAGCCGTGGATCTCAGAAATACACTTCCCTGGTTCAGATCTGTGATCCGGTCCATCTCTAAACTTTTAATGACTAGTGAAACAGAAAATAAAGCAAGATGTTGCCCAAACACAGGAAGATATTTTATTCGCTTTGCTTATTTAAATTAAGAGCAACTAAGTGCAAACACAACATTTTTTTAAAAAAGCCTATGATGCACTGCGAAGAAGTAATAACCAATTTGAGTTGATGTACATTAGGCTGGTTGAAACACAATGTAGACTTGCACTCCAACATGAAAGGTTTATTGTGAGCCAAACATCAACAGGTAACACAACGTTTCAAGGGTAACACCCCCTTCATCAGGTGTAAGGGGGTGTTACCCTCGAAACGTTGTGTTACCTGTTGATGTTTGGCTCACAATAAACCTTTCACGTTGGAGTGCAAGTCTACATTGTGTTTCTCTTTAGTATTTATATTCCCTTTGAAGTAGGGAAAATTAGACTTCTTCAACCACAGGGGTTAGTGTGCATATGGACTTTGTTGCACATTAGGCTGGGTACACATGAGGAAATTTTTCATCCAAACCGACAGATATTTTTGTATATTGGTTGGTATGGCTGAAAAATCACCAGCTTTTTGCCTTCGCTTGCGACCAATGTCTTACCCATTTGCCCGTAATGGATGAAAGGGTGATCTTGACATGTCAGTAAATCACTCCCGAAAGTGTGGTCTCCTATGGACCACACGATCGGTCAAGGCGCGACGATTTTTACCATCAGTGATTCGGTCGGGATGAAAATTCGCCCGTGTATACCCAGACTTATGACTTTATTTCACACCACAAATGTACCAGACAGAGGGAGATTCACTGTGGAGGAAATTTTTTTAACCTCTAGGAATAAATCAACCAAGTCCTGTTTAGTTTTTTAGCTTCTTGATGCAGATATTATAATGTCAGTTGAAATACTAGTAGAGTATAGTAGAGTATAGTATGTGTATTATAGTATAGTATAGTATAGTATAGTATAGTATAATATAGTATAATATAGTATAATATAGTAATTGAGGTTGAATAAAGGCATACGTCCATCCAGTCCAACCTACTTAGCATTACCCTGCCTAACTGTTGATCTAGAAGAAGGCAAAAAAAACCCAAAAAACACCAGAATTATGAAGGGGGAAAAAAATTACTTCCTGACTCCAAGTTGATTGACAACCACCCCTGAGGTTGGAGGGTGCGACTGTCAATCTCCTCCCACCAGCCAACCACTTTATAGTCTATTTTCTTCCCCCCCCAAAAAAAGAAAAGAAAATGGGTGTGGTTTAGGGTGTGGTCTGTGTTTAGGGGTGGGGCTAAGGGTCGGGCCTACAGGCTCCTGAGGTGTAAACCCAGTCCTGGAGTCATTTAAAGTATAAGCAGCACAAGGATTTTAAAGCCCAAAATGCATCACTCCCAATGTGACAATCTATCTAGATCCCCCTGTAACGATTGCACATCCTCTGTAGTTTTTAATGGTAGACAAAGTTTTGTGTCATCAGCAAACACAGAAACCTTGCTGACAATACCCACTTCCAAATCATTAATAAACAGGTTAATAGAAGAGGCCCCAACACAGAACCCTGTGGTGTTTACCAGGTCCCCAGTTGAACATGCATGGAAATTTCCCACAACCCACATTCTGTTTCTGCTTATAAATCTACATTCTATGGTTTCTGGATCTTTGTCAATAGCCACATTCCCAGTAATGAGCAATTTGTGTTTGGCTGGATATAAATTCTCTCTCACTTTGAGAACTTATTAGTATCATGTATACTAATTTCACTGGTTAGTAAAAACAAGTCTGCTGCATTGCATTACTTTTATTATGATTTTTATCATGTTCTTTCTGTCTTTTGTACTTTTTAAACACAAGCAGGATTGGATTTACACCTCAGTAGCTTGTAGGCACAAAAAGCCTGGTGCCCTTAGCCCCATCCCTAAACACAGACCACACCTACTAACCACACCCACATTCTATTTTTTTAAGAAAATAGACTATATAAGGGGTGGGGGGCTTTTTCTTGAGATATAAAAAAGGTTATTCAAAAAAAGTTCTTATCGTTAAAAAGGATTTTTTTTTTATTGAATCTCCCTGAAAATCAATTGTATATTTTGCATTTTAGACAAGAAGAATTGAGAGAAAGTACTTTAGCAATGAGGTTATTTTCACCGACGTTCATCTGGACAAGATGAATGGGCGATCAGACATGTGTTGGAAAATCACTGCCACTTGTGCGGTTAGTCGCGATGATTCGTCCTTGACAACCACTCGTTAGTGGCAAACGCCCGGTGAGGATGAAATATCCACCTGTGTTTATCCAGCCTAAAGAATCATACAGACGTGTGATCGTGGGGGCCAACCCGCAATGCACGATGTGTATGAGCTCCATTTTTGGCCAACAATCGTCTGTGTAAGGGCACTTTGTCAACGGAAACGTCTATTTGGCACAGGGCTCGTTTTGTTGGCCGAAACTGGTGCTTATACACATCGTGCATCACAGGCCAAAAACCCACTAAATTCCTCCTATTCCTGTCTTAAGTCTTGATACATTGCTTGCACCTTTCAAGGAACACTAAAGCCGTTTTTATAAGTATATTCCATCCGTTTCTATTATTCACAGGGAGGTGAGAACGCTTATTCCTACCTCTCTGGGAATAATAGGATGCCCAGGTAACATTGGAATTTACCTTACCACCGCTCCACTTGCAGCTGCTTCTGCACTGGCAGCTGCACTGTCAAAAGATAGGCGTGTGATCGGGACATCGCGGCTGTCAGTGCAGAAGCATAGAAATGGATGGAATATATTTATAAAATGGGTTTAGTGTTCCTTTAAAGCTGGGTACACACAGTACCAATAAAAGGCTGGGTCGGGTATGACCAACTACCGCCATCTGCTGTGACAGAAAATTTAGTATAGGGAGCCATTAGTGTCAGTGGGCCACCCAAACAATCTCCACATGTTGGGTGGCCATGTCATCGCCAATAATCGGTACTGCGTGAACCTTGTGTGCATACGCATTTTTGTAACAGCTGAATTGTTCTTTAAAACCCCACCCATAACCTGTGATAATCATTTGTACAAATGGGTAAGCATGGGTTTGCTCAATTGTATTTAGTTGTGGCAAACTGCCCACCCACTGCCCTCCCGGACAGTCTCACAATATAAATTGTAGTTGTACCTTATGTCATGAGTGTCTGTTTAATAACATTCTAAAGGCTAGTCAACATGGTTTGATTCAAACACGGGTTGATGTTTTCAGCAGGTGCAAATGATATGATGGAAATCACCCATGAGTGGCATATGTTTGATTGCTTGGCAATATCTGCCAGTCTATTGAATAAACACTGATCAGAGCAGAAAATGTTCCAACAATCCGATATCCATCCATATTGAGTGGATTTCAAGCTGAAAGGTGGCAAGGTTCTGTAGATCGATTGCTACTTCCTGTACAATTTATGATCAAGGTATACAAATTAGCTTGCAGCCAAATAATAGTGCATAGGCTGCTAAAGACTAGTTACACACAATAAAACACCACTATTCTTTTCTACCAACTGATCTACCAAGCACTTGTTGGTAACAAACTAAGCCACAGCACAAATTTTGGCCTAAACACGTGCTATCAATTTCTCAAACAATTTTGGAAAAAATTGGTTAAAGAATATTGGTCACTGGGAAATTTTAGAATGTTATTTAGACCTGATTGACCAAAATATCACGCCTGGAGGTTGGTTGGGCCAAAATATCCACCCATGTGTACCCAGTTTAACTCCTGTTTACTTCTATGACATGTTGCACTTTGTGTGAATGTTTGTTTCTAATTATCATTATTTATAGCAGTAAATTCAAAATCTGAAGAATATACACCAAATATATGTATAAAACCAGGGGAACTGTGGTCTCTCAAAAGAGCGCATTTACCCTTTATCGAAAAGAGCAAACTCCTACCTTTCAAATGACTCCAGGATCATGCTTCAAGCTGCAGTCTATCCCAACTTACAGCAGTATAAAGGGTGGTGTTTCCTGCTAGATCAAGTTAGAATATTCATAGATCCTGTATCTGAATGAAATTAATATGTCTATATAGCATTCAGGGTTTAAAATGATCTGGGATAGTAGGTTGATATAGTTATCTTCACTTGATTTTAAGAATTTGTTGAACCACATACCTCCACAATATTGTTATGTTTTTTGTTTTTTTGCTTTAAAGATTAGTACAGAGCTCTGCTGTTATAATATCTGATTGGTTGGGGCAGATTAATAGCACAGACACCTTTAATTGCATCAGACTGCTTTATCCTAAGTGCTAAACTTTGTGCAGATTCCACACTGGATGGTGTGGAATCAAAAATCGAACCTTTCTAAACTTCAAAATGTGTTATTTACCTAAACTTCATGCAACAAATGTTTCTAGTTGTGCAGTTCATTTTGTCAGCCCCCAGATGCCAACAAACATGAATTTTCCAGTGATCTCCCTGCCAGTGAAGATCACTCATTCCACAAGCAAACATGGATATATAACAAGAGAAACCCCTCAGAATGTGTACACAAGTATGGCCTATAGGAAAAAACAGGGCCTTCTTTACATAAACAATCTAGGCCAACTGCTAGGGCACTAAAAGGGTAGAGGGCACCATTCAAAGTTTTGTTTTAATGGCCGAGATACTATTTAGCCATAGCACCCAGACCACTACATTGAAATTGTGAGGGACAGTTAGCATAGTCTAAGGCTGGTTACACACAAGCATATTTTGCCACTAGTGAATGGTCATCCAGGACAAATCCCTAACAGTTGTGGCAGAAGTATCTACGGACGTCAATTTGCCAATTTGTTCCTAATAACAGAACCACTGATATGCAGTAATTGTATGTTGTGGATCAGTCTGCCAGGTAAGCTGTAAAGCTAGGTACATACTATATGATCCTTCCTCCTGACCGTCCATTCGAAGCTTCCGACCAGTCGGCCAGGAGGAAGAACTGTTGGTTGCAGCAAAAGCAGCCACGTCCGACAGTTAGGCACCACTGAGCGTTTGGTCCATAGAGGGCCGCATGATCGGTTGTGATTTTTCTGACCTGTCTGATCGTTCTTTCATCTGATTCGGACAAAGGGAATGTCGCCAATTGGTTGCGGTCGCCACAAGGAGCCATACAATAATTCGGCCCGACTGACCAAAACACTGAAATGTCGGTCGGACGAGACGAATTATTGTATCGTGTGTACCTAGCTTAATGTATGGGCACCTTAACAGATTGTATGTTCATGGAGTATGCAATGCACTACTACAGTCAACTACCCTACTTTAAAGACCACTCCACTGTTAAGTTGTAAAGTTAAAGATATCATGTAGCTTGTACCACCTCTCCAAAAGTTGTTCTACAAGCTTGCTACGAGCCTTTGCATGTGCACTATGCATAAAAGCACAATGCTAAGGAAACCCCATGCAATCATTGGCCATCATTGGCTGTGATCTCAGTGTCAAAGCCATGATTAGGTGTGAGTATAGGTGGCAAGACTTTACTGGGAGGTGACGGCTACAGAAGATCATTTGGATTCCAGCAGTGGAGAACACAGGAGTTACCTAAAAATATAGGTTTGCAGATTAGTAATTTGAGGGTGGGTTGACTATAAAACTATAAATTAATCGTGTTGTAAATTTGGTTTTTCAAGTCCTACATTTGTACTTTTAGTACTTTTTAGTATTTCTTTTTTTCCATTCATTTTTAGCTGGGAAATAAACTGATTGAGTATTGGTGTGGAGATATCTGGGTACAAAATGAATAACAAAAGGAGTGTGGACAATAGGTGCCCATGATCCAGTGTAAATACTACACTGACTGGGAGATGTACTGGCAGCCTTTATAGTAGAATAATACAATTATAAAGATTTTCATGCCAATCTACACACTGTATTAGGTTACTTGTAATCTAATATTATTATAGTTTGTGTAATAGTTTATGAAGCAAACACACCCTAACAGGCACATACAAACAGAAAGATTCATCATATTGTTAATTAATTGTCAAAATGCTTCAGACTCATTTATTAAAATTGTGCAAAATGGCTCCAGCAGAGGGGAACCTATCAGAGCTTTCAAAATCTTCCTAAGGCTGCTTGTCTGCTGCAACTGGGGAGGCCATGTGATCCATCTGGGTGTCTTCTTAATTCTATTTGTGAATAAAACTTACAAGGTAACATGGAGGAACAATTGCTGTGCAGATACAAAGGGGGATTTAATATGCAGAGTGAGCTTTATAAACTGTACTGCATGCTAATGTTTAATCCAAGGGTATACTATGTTTGCTAGTTTGAGACAAAGGATTTGGCTTAATATAGAACCAAATTCAAACCCTAAACTCTAGTATTAATAATAAATACATTTATTATGTTTAGAGCAGTGAAATCACATTACAGTCTTTATTCTATTGGACCAAATGCTGATCAAATCCTCCTATTTCCAATCCCTGCATAAAACAAATCCCAGCATTCAGCCAGAAACTGAAGCATGTTTAGGGTGCAGCAATAAATCAGAGGGAGACATATAATAATAATACCATATATTGTATGGAAACATTGCCACAGGAAAGGCTTCTAATTTCACATAAACACGAGACACACAAACAAAGAGACTTCCAAGATCCTCATATAAAACATTGGAATTTTCTAGCCCTGAGGACATGGCTTGGTCTTCAGTTGGCTTGGTCGTTAGTGCATTTCCTCCACTTCCAAGCTGACCCATTAATAAAAGGCAATTCTAGCTTTTTGTCTCCATTTGGGTGCAACATTTGTTTTGAGAAAATGTCACGGAAATCAAATCTGATTAGTATATCCTTGGAGCTTGTTTTACATCATTTGGGGGAAATTTTCTCCTTTCCACTATGATAAAAGGACACGATTGGGAGATAAATATAAAACTGGGTTTAGTTACCTGGATATTATGATTATTAACCAATCAGAAGAGTTAAGGGCTAAGGGGTATATATATATATATATATATATATATATATATATATATATATATACACATACATATACATATATATATAGTTACAAAGGTAACTATGTTCTTTATATTCTAAATGGATCTTAGATTTAGTAAACTAATTTACTGCTCGGTGTCACCCCTGGGATTTGTTTATATTACTAGTGAATTCATTGTATTTGCTTTATGTTCTAATATAACGTTCCTTAATAGTATTTAAATGAAGCTAGGTAAAAAAAAAATAGATTCAACAAAACAGAAAACTGGTTCAAACAACGAAATATTCTTTCCTCGGTTCCACACTAAACATGTACAGGGTAAATATTTCTTATAATAAGACCTTCTTATAATAGGACCTTTCTGTAATAAGACCTTTCTATTATAACACCTTCCTATAATAAGACCTTCTTATAATAGGACCTTTCTGTAATAAGACCTTTCTATTATAACACATTCCAATAATAAGACCTTCCTATTATAACACCTTCCTATAATAAGACCTTATTATAATAGGACCTTCCTGTAACAAGTCCTTTCTATTATAACACCTTCCTATAATAAGACCTTCTTATAATAGGACCTTCCTGTAACAAGACCTTTCTATTATAATACCTTCCAATAATAAGACCTTCTTATAATAAGACCTTCCTGTAGTAAGACCATTCTATTATAACACCTTCCAATAATAAGACATTCTTATAATACCATCTTCCTATAATAACACCATCCTATAATACGACCTTGTTATAATAAGACCTTCCTGTAATAAGACCTTTCTATTATAACACCTTCCTATAATAACACCTTCCTGTAATAAGACCTTCCTATTATAACACCTTCCTATAATAAGACCTTCCTATAATAACCCCCTCCCTGTAATAAGACCTTCCTATTATAACACCTTCATATAATAAGACCTTCCTATTATAACACCTTTCTATATAATAAGACCTCCCTATAATAAGAACTTCTTGTAATAAGTCCTTCTTTCAGTAAGTTTTTCTTCTAATAAGACATTCCCGTAATAAGACCTTCAGATAATAAAGTGTTTTTGGGTTTGGTGTGTAAAGTGATAACCATTAAAAAGTCCCTCGTTCCATAAAGAAACGAAATCATTGTATTATTTCTCTCAGTGGGACGAGTGTCCTGTTGAAGTCGTGGTTAGGCCTTGTGGCAACGGAAGTCGCGATCTGCAACCGATTCCTTTTTTCGATTTATTCCCAACAGAGCCCATCTCGGACATCCAACTTTAATTTCAGTTCTAATGTTCTAATCCTGTACTAGAACACGTATGTGTGTATATTTATATGTTATAATATAGTGTAGTATATTAGTGTGTGTATATTTATATATTATAATATAGTGTAGTATATTAATGTGTGTATATATATTATAATATAGTGTAGTATATTAATGTGTGATTATATTTATATATTATAATATAGTGTAGTATATTATGTGTGTATATATATTATAATATAGTGTAGTATATTAATGTGGTATATATTATTAAATAGTGTATAGTATTATTAATGTGTGTATATTTATGTATTATAAAATAGTGTAGTATATTAATGTGTATATATATATTATAATATAGTGTAGTATATTAATGTGTGTATATTTATATATTATAATATAGTGTAGTATATTAATGTGTGTATATTTATATATAGAGAAAAATAAGAAATAACACCGCACTCCACTTCTTGTAACCAGATTATTTATTGTTGTTACCCTGTAACATATTAATTTGTATATATTATAGTATATTATATTAGTATATTATTAGTATATTATATATATATATATATATATATATATATATATATATATATATATATAAAATATTATTCGGAGCACTCCCCTGGATTTGAGTGAAAAAACAATATTTATTAGAAAGTCACATCGACGCGTTTCAGTCCTCTTGGACTATATATACTTTTGTATGTAATATAGCATATTCATCTTTATCAATGTATATAATATGTATATAATTATTGTTTTGTATATAGTGTAGTATATTATTTGTATATATAAATATTTAGTATATTAATGTGTGTGAATATATATATTATAAAACATTAATATAGTACAGTATTTTAATTTGGATATATTAAAGTATATAATATATACATACTTAGTATATTAATGTGAGTGTGTGTGTATATATATATATATATATATATATATATATATATATATATTATAGTATATTATTTGTATATATAAATGTATATAGTATAGCATATTAATGTGTGTGAATATATATATTATAATACAGTATAATATTTTATTTTGTATATATTAATGTATATAATATATGCAGATTAAGTATATTAATGTGAGTGTGTGTGTGTATATATTAATCGGTCGATACAGCACATACACACTGACCTCCCAATTCCTACTACAATCGAATCACCAACCCTTTGGAAGTAGACCTGACTGATCTGACAGCCTTTTTAACCAATCATATTATTTACCTAATCAATGACTTTTCACGTTTATTAATGAGTTGTCTCTGTTTTGTATATAGGAATTGTATAGCTATTGTATGGAACGGTTATTTGGTTGCAGATCGTGTTATAAACTTTTCCAACAATATCTTTAATGTTTAAAATAATTGAAAGCACAACAATGAATCCAGTGACAGTATTTGGAATGATAATGATGTGGATTTTGGGAGGTTTGATATTCAGGCAGTCATTGAAAATCCTGAACAAAGAAACTTGATTAATTTATTACTGAAGAAGAATCAAACCCACCTAACAACTTATCAAGGTCCAATGAACCCAGTGCAGCTTGTTACATCTCCCCATTACAGGGAATTAAATTCATGTTTGACTCAGATACCAAGACAGGCCCAATGGTCTAAATTCTACTAGATTGTCTCAGCACAGATTAATCTAGGAATTAGACAGAAATTCTACACAACTAAATGAAACACTGAGAACAAATACAGAACAATCACAGGGGGTTTAAATCACAATGAAATATGTCATGGAATGAATTCTTTGTCATTTGTTCATCTCTAAATCAGAGGGAACTTCAGGGACTACATTGGCTTCAGGATTCTGAAAAGCAAAAATCAGAGAGAAAAGGGACAGAGGGAGCAGACAGAGAGACAGCTTAAAGGAAGAAAGACACATAGACAGATACAGTCTAAAAGAAAAGAGACAGGAAACAGAGACAGATACAATCTAAAAAAAGAGAGAAGAGAGAGGAAACAGAGACAGATACAATCTAAAAGAAGAGAGAAGAGAGAGGAAATAGAGACAGTTACAATCTAAAAGAAGAGAGAAGAGACAGAGGAAACAGAGACAGATACAATCTAAAAGAAAAGAGAAGAGAAAGGACAGAGGAAACAGACAAATACAATCTAAAAGAAGAGAGAAGACAGAGGAAACAGAGACAGTTACAATCTAAAAGAAGAGAGAAGAGACAGAGGAAACAGACAGATACAATCTAAAAGAAAAGAGAAGGGACAGAGGAAACAGACAGATACAATCTAAAAGAAGAGAGAGGAAACATAGACAGTTACAATCTAAAAGAAGAGAGAAGAAACGGAGAGACAGTCTAGAAAGAAAGAGAGGAATATGAGAGAGTCTGAATAATAAACATCATATACAAGTCCAAGTTAAAGCCCGCATGATAATGATTAATTCTCTCATTAGTATTTCAGTGATACTGCAAACAAACACCCTGTAATAAATAAAGATAGGGGGTCTAGTGTGTATATGACTATATATGCACGTGTGCCTCTTTTCTTGTTGTGGGTGATTTTATATTTGTTTGGTGTATATTGTTGGGGAAATATTATTAGTATTATATGTAAAATCTGAAACAATAAAAAATGATCTGATAAGTTCAGTCTGCTAAATGGAACCTTGTCATTATGAAAGCTGCAGCAGCTGGTAGCATTAATTTGCATTGCAGGCTGTATAATATGATGTTTGAGTATTAGTCATAGTGGGTAAAGACAGGCAGAACTGCAGACATAGGAATTAATGTGAATGGAATCTTAGCCCTGCACTGGGTTGGGTGAGATTGTTATTTTCTTATTCTAATTTCTTATTACTGTTGCTGTGGTTGGGTGTTTTGTAATAAACAATTCCATATGCAAACCAGCCTTAATGGGATGTTCCCTTGTCCAAGGTGAATGGTATTTGGTAATAGGAATACTATGGAACCAACTATTAACCCTTATGAATAAATCTCATTAACTAGCATTAGGATAATAAAATAAGGCATTTATATCAAGAGTAAACTTTACAGCTGTTTAATTTTGTTTGTTGTGTTGATTGCAGACGTAATATTGTGATGTCATTTTGTGTTGTTCAGTGTTTATTTCTGTTTCTTGTAAAAAAACATCTTGTTTATGTAAAAATCAAATTCAATATTAATTATGTGGTAATAATGTTATGTGTGTGTGTTGTATGTATGCATGAATGTGTGTATGTATGAATGTAGGTGTTTATGAATGTATGTAGGTGTGCATGCATGTATGTAGTTATGTATGTATGTATGTAGGTGTTTATGTATGTATGTAGGGTTGCACGTATGTATGTATGTATGTATGTAGGTATGTATTTAGGTGTGTATGTATGTATGTATGTGTGTATGTATGTAGGTGTGTATGTATGTATGTAGGTATGTGTGTGTGTGTGTGTGTGTGTGTGTGTGTGTGTGTGTGTGTGTGTGTGTGTGTGTATATGTTTTTGTGGGGGGGGACGTCATTTCTTGATTTTAGAGATGCAGGTTCCCTAGTATATACTGTATAACCTAGTGGGTTATGGGCCCAGACAGACAGTAGTGGGTTATGGGCCCCAGACAGACGGCAGTGGGTTATGGGCCCCAGACAGACAGCAGTGGGTTATGGGCCCCAGACAGACAGTAGTGTGTAACGGGCCCCAGACCGACAGTAGTGGGTTATGGGCCCCAGACAGACAGCAGTGGGTTATGGGCCCCAGACAGACAGCAGTGGGTTATGGGCCCCAGACAGACAGCAGTGGGTTATGGACCCCAGACAGACAGCAGTGGGTTATGGGCCCCAGACAGAGAGTAGTGGGTTTTACCCTTGACCGTGGCACAGCCGAGTCGCTATGACCTTGACATTATCGGATCGGACATTGTAAAGATCAGATTGGAGAAGGAAAATCCCATCTCCTGAGCAGCTCCAAACTGAGTATCGGTCGCTCCCTGTTTGTGGACAAACTAGAAGGCTAGAAGGTGTCATTTGAAGTCTAGACAGCTAATGACCGACCATAAAGACTGGGTAGGAAGTCACTAGGCATTTGTCCTTTATTCCCTTTGTGTGAAGCAGTTTTAAAGCTTCTTAACTACTGTCTGCTTCTCCCTCCAAGGCCATTTCCCTGTAATAAGTCTGCAGGTCACATGTGTGTGTTAAAGAGGAGATTGTCCTGGGCGAAGTGAAAGGAAAATTGTGGGATCACTGAGCCATTTCCTAGCAGTGGGTAAGTTGGACTTTTCTCTGTTTCCTTCCAGAATCTGCTCTTCTTTCCAATGTGGTGTCAGCACCAAGTTCCCTTTTAGTGGGGACTGGGGGGTCTGGTTTGGACTTTAGTCCCTGCTGCATTTCATAGAACATTAACCAGTTCAGGGGGAAGTGTCTCCAGCAGCAGCATTTAGTTTGGGGTTTAATTGACATTTTATATATTGGTACAATGTGTCCTTAGGGTGATTGAAAGGTCCGCCTGGCAAATGAATCTAAACATGAAATACGTGCTGGGGAAAGTGATCCTGTCCGTGTGATTAGTGAATGGGAGACTGTCTCCTCTCATGGCAATACAGAGGTATTGCTACTAGTCCAATGGCAAAAATTCACCGGACTAATTATTTAACTGCTTCAGTGTCTCACACACACTTACACAACACACACATCTATCTATCTATCTATCTATCTATCTATCTATCTATCTATCTATCTGGCCACCCACTGCCCTCCCGGACAGTCTCACAATATTAAATTGTAGTTGTAACCTTATGTCATGAGTGTCTGTTTAATAACAATTACTAAAGGCTAGTCACATGGTTTGATTCAAACACGGGTTGATGTTTTCAGCAGGTGCAAATGATATGATGGAAATCACCCATGAGTGGCATATGTTTGATTGCTTGGCAATATCTGCCAGTCTATTGATATAACACTGATCAGAGCAGAAAATGTTCCAACAATCAGATATCCATCCATATTGAGTGGGATTTCAGCTGAAAGGTGCAAGGTCTGTAGATCGATTGCTACTCTGTACAATTTATGATCAAGTATACAATTAGCTTGCAGCCAATATAGTGATAGGCTGTCTAAAGACTAGTTACACACAATTAAAACACCACTATTCTTTTCTCTACCACTGATCTACCAAGCACGTGTTGGTAACAAACTAAGCCACGCACAAATTTTGGCCTAAACACGTGCTATCAATTTCTCAAACAATTTTGGAAAAATTGGTTAAGAATATTGGGTCACTGGGAATTTAGAATGTTATTTAGACCTGATTGACCAAAATATCACGCCTGGAGGTTGGTTGGGCAAAATATCCACCCATGTGTACCCAGTTTAACTCCTCCGTTACTTCTATTGACATGTTGCACTTTGTGTGAATGTTTGTTTCTAATTATCATTATTATGCAGTAAATTCAAAATCTGAAGAATATACACCAAATATATGTATAAACCAGGGGAACTGTGGTCTCTCAAAAGGCGCATTTACCCTTATCGAAAAGAGCAAACTCCTACCTTTCAAATGACTCCAGGATAGCTTCAAGCTGCAGTCTATCCCAACTTACGCAGATAAAGGGTGGTGTTTCCTGCTAGATCAAGTTAGAATATTCATAGATCCTGTATCTGAATGAAATTAATATGTCTATATAGCATTCAGGGTTTAAATGATCTGGGGATAGTGGTGATATAGTTATCTTCCACTTGATTTTAAGAATTTGTTGACCACCACATACCTCCACAATATTGTTAGTTTTTTGTTTTTTTTGCTTTAAGATTAGTACAGAGCTGCTGTTATAATATCTGATTGGTTGGGGCAGTTAATAGCACACAGACACCTTTAATTGCATCAGACTGCTTCTCTAAGTGCTAACTTTGTGCAGATTCCACACTGGATGGTGTGTGGAATCAAAAATCGAACCTTTCTAAACTTCAAAATGGTATTTTACCAAAACTTCATGCAACCAAGTTTCTAGTTGTGCAGTTTATTTTGTCAGCCCCCAGATGCCAAAAACTGAATTTTCCAGTGATCTCCCTGCCAGTGAGATCACTCATTCACAAGCAAACATGGATATATAAACAAGAGAAACCCCTCAGAATGTGTACACAAGTATGGCCTATAGGAAAAACAGGGCCTTCTTACATAAACAATCTAGGCCAACTGCTAGGGCCTAAAAGGGTAAGAGGGCACCATTCAAAGTTGTTTTAATGGCCGAGATACTATTTAGCCATGCACCCCAGACCACTACTTGAATTGTGGGGACAAGTAGCATGTCTAAGGTGGTTACCACACAAGCATAGTTTGACATAGTGAATGGTCATCCAGGACAATCCCTAACAGTGTGGCAGAAGTATCTACGGACGTCAATTTGCCAATTTGTTCCAATAACCGAACCACTGATATGCAGTAATTGTATGTTGTGGATCAGTCTGCCAGGTAGCTGTAAAGCTAGGTACATACTATATGATCCTTCCTCCTGACCGTCCATTCGAAGCTTCCGACCAGTGGCCAGGAGGAAGAACTGTTGGTTGCAGCAAAAGCAGCCACGTCCGACAGTTAGGCACCACTGAGCGTTTGGTCCATAGAGGGCCGCATGATCGGTTGTGATTTTTCTGACCTGTCTGATCGTTCTCATCTGATTCGGACAAAGGGAATGTCGCCAATTGGTTGCGGTCGCACAAAGGAGCCATACAATAATTCGGCCCGATGACCAAAACACTGATGAAATGTCGTGAGGACGAGACGAATTATTGTATCGTGTGTACCTAGCTTAATGTATGGGCACCTTAACAGATTGTATGTTCATGGAGTATGCAATGCACTACACAGTCAACTACCCTACTTAAAGACCACTCCACTGGTAGTTGTTAAGTTAAAGATATCATGTAGCTTGTACCACCTCTCCAAAAGTTGTTCTACAAGCTTGCTACGAGCCTTTGCATGTGCACTATGCATAAAGCCAATGCTAAGGAAAACCCCATGCAATCATTGGCCATCATTGGCTGTGATCTCAGTGTCAAAGCCATGATTAGGTGTGAGTATAGGTGGCAAGACTTTACTGGGAGGTGCGGCTACAGAAGATCATTTGGATTCCAGCAGTGGAGAACACAGGAGTTACCTAAAAAATATAGGTTTGCAGATTAGTAATTTGAGGGTGGTTGACTATAAAACTATAATAATCGTGTTGTAAATTGGTTTTTCAAGTCCTACATTTGTACTTTTTACTTTTTAGTATTCTTTTTTTCCATTCATTTTTAGCTGGGAATAAAATGATTGCTAGTATTGGTGTGGAGGTATCGGGTACAAAATGAATAACAAAAGGAGTGTGGACAATAGTGCCCATGAGTCCAGTGTAAATACTACACTGACTGGGAGATGTACTGGCAGCCTTTATGTAGAAAATACAATTATAAGATTTTCATGCCAATCTACACACTGTATTAGGTTACTTGTAATCTAATATTATTATAGTTTGTTGTAATAGTTATGAAGCAAACACACCCTAACAGGCACATACAAACAGAAAGATTCATATATTGTTAATAATTAATCTGCAAAATAAGTTCATGACATCATTTATTAAAATGCTTGTGCAAAATGGCTCCAGCAGAGGGGAACCTATCAGAGCTTTCAAATCTTCCTAAGGCTGCTTGTCTGCTGCAACTGGGGAGGCCATGTGATCCATCTGGGTGTCTCTTAATTCTATTTGTGAATAAAACTTACAAGGGTAACATGGAGGAACAATTGCTGTGCCAGATACAAAGGGGGATTTAATATGCAGAGTGAGCTTTTATAAACTGTACTGCATGCTAATGTTAATCCAGGGTTTATACAGTTTGCTAGTTTGAGACAAAGGATTTGGCTTAATATAGAACCAAATAAACCATAAACTCTAGTATTAATAATAAATACATTTATTATGTTTAGAGCAGTGAAATCACATTACAGTCTTTATTCTATTGGACCAATGCTGATCAAATCCTCCTATTTCCAATCCCTGCATAAAACAAATCCCAGCATTCAGCCAGAAACTGAAGCATGTTTAGGTGGCTGCACAATAAATCAGAGGGGAGACATATAATAATAATACCATATATTGTATGAAACATTGCCACAGGAAAGGCTTCTAATTTCACATAAACACGAGAACACACAAACAAAGAGACTTCCAAGATCCTCATATAAAACATTGGAATTTTCTAGCCCTGAGGACATGGCTTGGTTTTCAGTTGGCTTGGTCGTTAGTGCATTTCCTCCACTTCCAGCTGACCCATTAATAAAAGGCAATTCTAGCTTTTTGTCTCCATTTGGTGTGCAACATTTGTTTTGAGAAAATGTCACGAAATCAAATCTGATTAGTATATCCTTGGAGCTTGTTTTACATCATTTGGGGGAAATTTTCTCCTTTCCACTATGATAAAAGGACACGATTGGGAGATAAATATAAAACTGGGTTAGTTACCTGGATATTATGATTATTAACCAATCAGAAGAGTTAAGGGCTAAGGGTAATTATATAAATATATATATATATAGATATATATATATATATATACACATACATATACATATATATATAGTTACAAAGGTAACTATGTTCTTTTATATTCTAAATGGATCTTAGATTTAGTAAACTAATTTACTGCTCGGTGTCACCCCCTGGGATTTGTTATATTAACTAGTGAATTCATTGTATTTGCTTTATGTTCTAATATAACGTTCCTTAATAGTATTTAAATGAAGCTAGGTAAAAAAAAATAGATTCAACAAAACAGAAAAATGGTTCAAACAACGAAATATTCTTTCCTCGGTTCACCACTAAACAGTACAGGGTAAATATTTCTTATAATAAGACCTTCTTATAATAGGACCTTTCTGTAATAAGACCTTTCTATTATAAACCTTCCTATAATAAGACCTTCTTATAATAGGACCTTTCTGTAATAAGACCTTTCTATATAACACATTCCAATAATAAGACCTCTATTATAACACATTCCTATAATAAGACCTTATTATAATAGGACCTTCCTGTAACAAGTCCTTCTATTAAAACACCTTCCTATAATAAGACCTTCTTATAATAGGACCTTCCTGTAACAAGACCTTTCTATTATAATACCTTCCAATAATAAGACCTTCTTATAATAAGACCTTCTGTAGTAAGACCAATTCTATTATAACACCTTCCAATAATAAGACATTCTATAATACCATCTCTATAATAACACCATCTATAAACGAACCTTGTTATAATAAGACCTTCCGTAATAAGACCTTTCTATTTAACACCTTCTATAATAACACCTTCTGTAATAAGACCTTCCTATTAACACCTTCCTATAAAAGACCTCCTATAATAACCCCCTCCCGTAATAAGACCTTCCTATATAACACCCTTCATATAATAAGACCTTCCTATTATAACACTTCTATATAATAAGACCTCCCTAATAAGAACTTTGTAATAAGTCCTTCTTTCAGTAAGTTTTTCTTCTAATAAGACATTCCCGTAATAGACCTTCAGATAATAAAGTGTTTGTTGGGTTGGTGTGTAAAGTGATAACCATTAAAAAGTCCCTCGTTCCATAAAAGAAACGAAATCATTGATTATTTCTCTCAGTGGGACGAGTGGTCCTGTTGAAAGTGGTTAGGCCTTGGGCAACGGAAGTCGCGATCTGCAACCGATTCCTTTTTCGATTTATTCCCAACAGAGCCCATCTCGGACATCCAACTTTAATTTCAGTTCTAATGTTCTAATCCTGTACTAGAACACGTATGTGTGTATATTTATATGTTATAAATCAGTGTAGTTATTAGTGTGTGAATATTTTATATATAATAGTGTAGTATATTATGTGTGTATGTGTATATATTTATATATAGTGTAGTATATAAGTGTAGTTTTTTATATTATAGTTATATATTGGTTTATTTTATAATTAGTGTAGTATTTATGTGGTTATATTAGTAAATAGTTGTGTATTTAATGTGTGTTATATATTCTATAAGTGTAGTATATTACTGTGTGTTTTGTTTTTAGTGTGTTGTAGTTTATAGTGTTATTATATTTTAGTGTAGTTTTCTGTGTTATTTTATCTTACTTAGTGTTATATTCTGTGTGTACTATTTTTTGGAAATGTCACCGCACTCCACTTCTTGTAACCAGATTTTATTGTGTTACCCTGTCTTTCATTTGTTTTATTGTTTTTATTGTCTATTCTTGTCTCTTCTATATATATTTTACTTCTTCTTCTCTCTCTCTTCTCTGTTTCCTATTACTTCGGAGCACTCCCCTGGTTTGGTGCATATTATTAGAAGTCACATCGACGCGTTTCAGTCTCTTGGACTATATATACTTTTGTATGTAATATAGCATATTATCTTTATCAATGTATATAATATGTATATAATTAGTTTTGATATAGTGTAGGATATTATTTGTATATAAATATTTAGTATATTAATTGTGTTGAATATATCTTATAAAACATTATATAGTACAGTATTTTAATTTGGATATATAAGTATATATATACATACTTAGTATATTATGTGAGTGTGTGGTATATAATATATATATATATTATATATATATTTTATATTATAGTATATATTTGTTTATAAATGTCTATAGTATAGCATTTATGTTGTGTGAATATATAATTATAATACAGTATAATTATTTTATTTGTATCTATTAATGTATAATATATGCAGATTAAGTATATTAATGTGGGTGTGTGTGTGTATATATAATCGGTCGATACAGCACATACACACTGACCTCCCAATTCCTTACAATCGATCACAACCCTTTGGAAGTAGACCTGACTGATCTGAAAGCCTTTTAACCAATCATATTATTTACCAATCAAGACTTTTCACGTTTATTATGAGTTGTCTCTGTTTTGTATATAGGAATTGTATAGCTATTGAGGAACGGTTTATTGGTGCAGATCGTGTTATAAACTTTCCAACAATATCTTAATGTTTAAATAATGAAAGACAACAATGAATCCAGTGACAGTATTTGGAATGATAATGATGTGATTTTGGGAGGTTTGATATTCAGGCAGTCATTGAAAATCCTGAACAAAGAAACTGATTAATTTATTACTGAAGAAGAATCAAACCCACCTAACAACTTATCAAGGTCCAATGAACCCAGTGCAGACTTGTTACATCTCCCCATTACAGGGAATTAAATTCATGTTTGACTCAGATACCAAGACAGGCCCAATGGTCTAAATTCTACTAGATTGTCTCAGCACAGATAATCTAGGAATTAGACAGAAATTCTACACAACTAATGAAACACTGAGAAAACAATACAGAACAATCAACAGGGGGTTTAAATCACAATGAATATGTCATGGAATGATTCTTTGTCATTTGTTCATCTCTAAATCAGAGGGAACTTCAGGGACTACATTGGCTTCAGGATTCTGAAAAGCAAAAATCAGAGAGAAAAGGGACAGAGGGAGCAGACAGAGAGACAGCTTAAAGAAGAAGAAAGACACATAGACAGATACAGTCTAAAGAAAAGAGACAGGAAACAGAGACAGATACAATCTAAAAAAAGAGAGAAGAGAGAGGAAACAGAGACAGATACATCTAAAGAAGAGAAAGAGAGAGGAAATAGAGACAGTTACAATCTAAAAGAAGAGAGAAGAGACAGAGGAACAGAGAAGATACAATCTAAAAGAAAAGAGAAGAGAAAGGACAGAGGAAACAGACAAATACAATCTAAAAGAAGAAGAAGACAGAGGAAACAGAGACAGTTACAATCTAAAAGAAGAGAGAAGAGACAGAGGAAACAGACAGATACAATCTAAAGAAAAGAGAAGAAGGACAGAGGAAACAGACAGATACAATCTAAAAAGAGAGAGGAAACATAGACAGTTACAATCTAAAAGAAGAGAGAGAAGAAACGGAGAGACAGTCTAGAAAGAAAGAGAGGAATATGAGAGAGTCTGAATAATAAACATCATACAAGTCCAGTTAAAGCCCGCATGATAATGATTAATTCTCTCTTAGTATTTCAGTGATACTGCAAACAAACACCCTGTAATAATAAAGATAGGGGGTCTAGTGTGTATATGACTATATATGCACGTGTGCCTCTTTTCTTGTGTGGGTGATTTTATATTTGTTTGGTGTTATTGTTGGGGAAATATATTAGTATTATATGTAAAATCTGAAACAATAAAAATGATCTGATAAGTTCAGTCTGCTAAATGGAACCTTGTCATTATGAAAGCTGCAGCAGCTGGTAGCATTAATTTGCATTGCAGGCTGTATAATATGATGTTTGAGTATTAGTCATAGTGGGTAAAGCAGGCAGAACTGCAGACATAGGAATTAATGTGAATGGAATCTTAGCCCTGCACTGGGTTGGGTGAGATTGTTATTTTCTTATTCTAATTTCTTATTACTGTTGCTGTGGTTGGGTGTTTTGTAATAAACAATTCCATATGCAAACCAGCCTTAATGGGATGTTCCCTTGTCCAAGGTGAATGGTATTTGGTAATAGGAATACTATGGAACCAACTATTAACCCTTAGAATAAATCTCATTAACTAGCATTAGGATAATAAAATAAGGCATTTATATCAAGAGTAAACTTTACAGCTGTTTAATTTTGTTTGTTGTGTTGATTGCAGACGTAATATTGTGATGTCATTTTGTGTTGTTCAGTGTTTATTTCTGTTTCTTGTAAAAAAACATCTTGTTTATGTAAAATCAAATTCAATATTAATTATGTGGTAATAATGTTATGTGTGTGTGTTGTATGTATGCATGAATGTGTGTATGTATGAATGTAGGTGTTTATGAATGTATGTAGGTGTGCATGCATGTATGTAGTTATGTATGTATGTATGTAGGTGTTATGTATGTATGTAGGGGTTGCACGTATGTATGTATGTAGTATGTAGGTATGTTTTAGGTGTGTATGTATGTATGTATGTGGTATGTATGTAGGTGTGTATGTATGTATGTTAGTGATGTGTGTGTGTGTGTGTGTGTGTGTGTGTGTGTGTGTGTGTGTGTGTGTGTGTGTGTGTGTGTGTATATGTTTTTGTGGGGGGGGACGTCATTTCTTGATTTTAGAGATGCAGGTTCCCTAGTATATACTGTATAACCTAGTGGGTTATGGGCCCAGACAGACAGTAGTGGGTTATGGGCCCCAGACAGACGGCAGTGGGTTATGGGCCCCAGACAGACAGCAGTGGGTTATGGGCCCCAGACAGACAGCAGTGGTTTATGGGCCCCAGACAGACAGTAGTGTGTAACGGGCCCCAGACCGACAGTAGTGGGTTATGGGCCCCAGACAGACAGCAGTGGGTTATGGGCCCCAGACAGACAGCAGTGGGTTATGGGCCCCAGACAGACAGCAGTGGGTTATGGACCCCAGACAGACAGCAGTGGGTTATGGGCCCCAGACAGAGAGTAGTGGGTTTTACCCTTGACCGTGGCACAGCCGAGTCGCTATGACCTTGACATTATCGGATCGGACATTGTAAGATCAGATTGGAGAAGGAAAATCCATCTCCTGAGCAGCTCCAAACTGAGTATCGGTCGCTCCCTGTTTGTGGACAACTAGAAGGCTAGAAGGTGTCATTTGAAGTCTAGACAGCTAATGACCGACCATAAAGACTGGGTAGGAAGTCACTAGGCATTTGTCCTTTATTCCCTTTGTGTGAAGCAGTTTTTAAAGCTTCTTAACTACTGTCTGCTCTCCCTCCAAGGCCATTTCCCTGTAATAAGTCTGCAGGTCACATGTGTGTGTTAAGAGGAGATGTCCTGGCGAAGTGAAAGGAAAATTGTGGATCACTGAGCCATTTCCTAGCAGTGGGTAAGTTGGACTTTTCTCTGTTTCCTTCCAGAATCTGCTCTTCTTTCCAATGTGGTGTCAGCACCAAGTTCCCTTTTAGTGGGGACTGGGGGGTCTGGTTTGGACTTTAGTCCCTGCTGCATTTCATAGAACATTAACCAGTTCAGGGGAGGAGTTCTCCAGCAGCAGCATTTAGTTTGGGGTTTAATTGACATTTTAATATTGGTACAATGTGTCCTTAGGGGATTGAAAGGTCCGCCTGGCAAATGAATCTAAACATGAAATACGTGCTGGGGAAAGTGATCCTGTCCGTGTGATTAGTGATGGGAGACTGTCCTCCTCATGGCAATACAGAGGTATTGCTACTAGTCCAATGGCAAAAATCACCGGACTAATTATTTAACTGCTTCAGTGTCTCACACACACTACACAAACACACACACTATCTACTATCTATCTATCTAACACACTATCTATCACTATCTATCTCACCCCCATCATCATCATCTATCATCAATCATCATCATCTATCTATCTATCTATCTATCTACTCATCTCCCCCTATCATCATCATCTATCTACAATCTATCATCTATCATATCTATCTATCATCATCATCACATCACATCTATCACTATCAATATCCTATCTATCATCACATCTATCCAATCTATCTATCTATCTATCTATCTATCTATCTACCTATCTAATCATCTACATCACAATACTATCAATACCATCTACTACAATATCACTATCTATCTACATCATCTATCTATCTATCATCTAATCAAATATCTATCTATCCAATCCAACACACTATCATCATCACTACACTACCTACTAAAACCACCACAACATCCATCCACCATCCCCACTCTGTCTCTAGTCATCTACATATCTACATCTATCTATATCCACTATATTTAATCTATCTATCCATCCATCTATTATTACTATCTATCTATCTATCTATCTATCTATCTATCTATCTATCCATCTATTTATTTATTATCCATCCACCCATCCATCCATCTCTCTCTCTCCTTCTGTCTGTCTTTCTATGTCTGTCGTATCTATCATCTATCTATCTATCTATCATTCTATCTATCTATCTATCTATCTATAATTTTCCACCAACTTTAATTATTTATCTATCTATCTATCAATCATTTTCCTACATACTTTAAGTATCTATCTATCTATCTATCTATCTATCTATCTATCTATCTATCTCTATCTATCTATCTATCTATCTATCTATCTATCTATCTATCTAATCTACCATCTATCTAATCTATCATCTATTTATCTATCCATCTATTTATTTATTATCTATCTATCCATCTATCTATTTATTTATTATCTATCTATCTATCTATCCATCCATCTATTTATTTATTATCCATCCATCCATCCATCCATCCATCTCTCTCTCTGTCTGTCTATCTATCTATCTATCTATCTATCTACAATTTTCCTACCAACTTTAAGTATCTATCATCATCAATCATTTCCTACCTACTTTAAGTATGTATCTATCTATCTATCTATCTATCTATCTATCTATCTATCTTATCTATCACCATTCTAATCTACCATTATCTATCTTCATCATCTCTCTATCTATCTATCTATCTATCTATCATCTATCTATCTATCTATCTATCTATCTATCTATCTATCTATCTATATACCTATCTAATCTACCATCTTTCTAATCTATCATCTATCTATCTATCTATCTATCTATTTATCTATCTATCTATCCATCATCTATTTATTTATTATCTATCTGTCTATCTATCCATCTATTTATTTATTATCTATCTATCTATCTATCTATCTATCTATCCATCTATTTATTTATTATCTACCTATCCATCTATCTATTTATTTATTATCTATCTATCTATCCATCCATCTATTTATTTATTATCCATCCATCCATCCATCCATCCATCTCTCTCTCATTCTCTCTCTCATTCTCTCTCTGCTGTCTATCTATCTATCTATCTATCTATCTATCTATCTATCTATCTATCTACTATATTTTCCTACCAACTTTAAGTATCTATCTATCAATCATTTTCCTACCAACTTTAAGTATCTATCTATCATCTATCTATCTATCTATCTATCTATCTTCTCTATATATCTCTGTCTGTCTGTCAGTCTATCATATTTGGTCCGTCTGTCTGTATCTATCTATTTTGTGCAACTAGACTACTTACCTACCCCTAGAGAAATCTATCATCTATCTATCTATCTATCTATCTATTATCTATCTAATACTATCTATCTATATCTATCATCATCTATCTATCTAATCTATCTTATCTAATATATGTATCACTCCACCCATCATCTATCACTCTACATCTATATCTATCTATCTATCCATCCATCCATCCATCCATCTATCTATATATCAATATATCTATTAAATATCAATGTATCTGTCTATCTATCTATCTCTATCTATCTATCAATCTATCTTATTACATATCCATGTATCTGTATATTTATCTATCTATCTATCTATCTATCTATCTATCTATCTATCTATCTATCTACTTTTTTTCTCCCTCTCCCTATCTGTGTGTGTGTATGTGGGGGGGGTTTATGTGGTGTAAGATTGTATATTTGTAGTAAATAACAGACTAATAGCATTGGGTATGTACAAAGCTTTCATCAATATAAAACAATCTATATTGGACTACATTATAACATATACTTACTTCTCTCTGTCTTGTTCAGATTGTAGTCTTACTAAGACATTGGAAGGTACAGGAATGCAATGAGAGTCAGTGGATGTTACATTGTATATTGCACCTATTTGTCTATATTGCAAAAGATAGAAATAAATCTGGATCTACACAAGCATTTTGGCATCACTTACTACCCATTACTATAGCTGATATTGTATGGATGGTGTAGGTATTGATCTCAGTGTTTCACTGTTCAAACTCTGCATTTGGGCAGATGCAAGGACAGAGTCACAGAAAATGTTGAATAAAATGCAGCCTTGATCAATAAAGGTTTATTGCTCAAAGCTATTTCCACACCACCCCCCACCCAAATTGCCTCCCCTTTCTCTGTCTCGAGGGCTGATGCTGAGTTTTTCTACTCATACAAAGAGCTCCCTTTAACACCTAGACAATGACCTTGAACTAACGCTTTACAATTTCATATCTTTGTTGTCTCTTCAAAAGTTCTGAATCTGTGTGGCTGGTCTTTCTTGGAGCAAACAGGACAATCTCACTGACCACCAGTGTCAATAAGGAGAATATTTCAGTACTGACAGGAATGTGAAGATGTTTGAGATGGTAAAGGATGTGGTCAGGAAAGGATTTATGGTGAAGGGCTCTGCCTTAAGGAAACCCTTATTTACTCCTCTCCAACACAAATGTACGGGAAACACAGGCACAAACATAATGCATGCAATGGGTTTCAATGGAATGTTTAGGAGCCGTATGTATATTAATAGTAGAGAGAGAGAGAGAGAGAGAGAGAGAGAGAGAGAAGAGAGAGAGAGAGAGAGAAGAGGAGAGAGAGAGAGAGTAGAGAGATGAGAGAGAGAGAGGAGAGAGAAGAGAGCGAGGAGAAGAGTGAAGATGTGACATAGGAGGAGAGAGAGAGAAGAGAGGAAGAGGAGAGAGAAGAGGAGGGAGGAGGAGGAAGAGAGAGGAGGAGAGGAGAGGAGGGGAGAGAGAGAGGAGAGAGAGAGGAGAAGAGGAGAGAGAGAGAGAGAGAGGAGAGAGAGAGAGAGAGAGAGAGAGAGAGGAGAGGAGAGGAGAGAGAGAGAGGAGGAGGAGAGAGAGAGAGAGAGATATAATACATCAAGATAGAGTGAGAAATAATAAATTAGATATTAGAAGAGAGATAAATAGATAAGGTGTTGGATAGACAGACAGACAGACAGACAGACAGACAGACAGACAGGACAGACAGATAGATAGATAGATAGATAGAGTAGATAGATGATAGATAGATAGATCAACAATGTTAGAGAGTGAGGCATAATATATTAGATAACAAAACAGATATATAAAATAGATATGGTGTATAGACAGATAATTTATGAGAGATAAATAGAGATAGCGAGAGAGAGCGATACATAATAGAATTAGATAATAGAACAGATTGATAAATAGATACAGGGTAGACAGACAGATGCTCTATCTATCTATCTATCTATCTATCTATCTATCTATCTATCTATCATCTGTCTGTCTACCCTGTATCTATTTATCAATCTGTTCTATTATCTAATTCTATTATGTATCTCTCTCTCGCTATCTCTATTTATCTCTCATAAATTATCTGTCTATCTACACCATATCTATTTATATATCTGTTTTGTTATCTAAATATATTATGCCTCACTCTCTAACATTGTTGATCTATCTATCTATCTATCTATCTATCTATCTATCTATCTGTCTGTCTGTCTGTCTGTCTGTCTGTCTGTCTGTCTGTCTGTCTATCCACACCTTATCTATTTATCTCTCTTCTAATATCTAATTTTATTATTTCTCACTCTATCTTTGATGTATTATATCTCTCTCTCTCTCTCTCTCTCTCTCTCTCTCTCTCTCTCTCTCTCTTTGGCGCGCTTCTCCGCGACTCGTCTGCTCTCTTCTCTCTACTCCTCTGTCAGCGTTTCTCGTCTTCGTTCCCCTACTTCTGCTCGCTTCCCCTCCCCCTACTCTCGCGATCTCGTTCCCTCCTCCCCCCGTTCTCCTCTTCTCCTCTCTCTCTCCTTCTCGTCCTTCGTTGTATAGTCTTCTCTACTCTCACCCGTCCCGCCCCCACATACATACAGAACATACATAACAGACAATAGCTAGATTAGTATTCGTATAGTATCAGCTAGATAGATGATCAACAATGTAATGAGAGTAGATGCATATATTTTCTTAGTTTTAATATAACAAAACGGATATATAAATATATATGGTGTAGTGATACGTTAGACATATTTAATTTTATTGAGATTACCTCGCTGCTCAGCGCGTCGCGCCGCTACATCCTCGCCCTTAGATAATCTAGACCCCGCTTGTCTAAATAGCTCGGGTAGACAGACTAGACTGCTCCATGGCTTTTGTATCGCTCTCGGCTCGCTTTCGCTTCTCGTCTCGTATCTTCGCGCGACGCCGCGCGCGACTGCGGTCTGTTTCCGCTTTCTTTCTGGTCCTTTTGTTTTATCCCAACGATTACTTTCGTGTCTTTTTAACAATATCGTTCTCGTATTTATTTCCTCACCTTTGGAACAATTGAACTCGTTGAGTTATCCACTTTCAGTAACCTCACCACCCAGCAATTCATTATTTGTGTCGTTTTTTTGAAATGATTGTTGTTTACACCACCGACCGAGGTCCACCCCTCCCCCATGGAATGTGATAGAATGCAGATGGACTTAACCCCCAATTACAAATTACAATTAAATACTTGAACAGATCCCAGGGCAATTCTAATGTAGTTAACTCCAGTGCGCATTCATGTATCCCCAGAATGATAAACTATGGGAATGACTATATGACTTTAACTATTTCAGGAAGAGGAAGATGTCTATGTCTATTTGTCCTGGCTGATCAGATTTGATTTGATTTGATTTATAATATATCCCTAGACTGTATCACTTCTTCATTTACAGGTTCTGATGTTGTATAAGTTAGTGAAATCCTTATAGATCTGCTTGGGGTCTAAATATGATCATGTTGTTTCTATGTAATGTAGTGCTGTTGTATACAATTTCTAATGCTCAAAAAGTGGAAATAGTATCCTGTTTGCTTTACATTTCAGTTGTTTCAGGTATTTTTCAGATTTTATAATGATTGATGATTGAGTTTATATGATAAGGTTCGAATCTTCATTTAAAATAAAAAATATAAAAATAATAGAAATTTCCAATGTCTGATAAACTAGAGCAATGTAATATTTTCTAATTGCCACAGTTTCCAAGTCTATAAGAATAATACATTTCCTCTATACAAGTAAAAATACATTGTATCCCTATCCAGCATTCATCCTGTCTGAGTATGTTAGTAATGTATGTTAGTATATGTACATGTATGTATTTCTATCCTATACCTATATCATACTATACGTACATTATCCATATGTATTATCCTATATGTGTAGTGTATGTATGTATGCATTTTTATTTATATAGCGCCACTTGGGGACGCAGCGCTGTACAGTAGTAAAATACAATAAAGTCATACAAGGGGATAAATACATAGATAGTTCAGTACATAAATATATAACTTATTATCCATCCTATATCTATATTATCCCATATGTATTTCATCCTAATCTATATTATCCTATATGTATTTCATCCTATATCTGTATTATACTATTATTTTGATCCTATATGTAAATTATCCTATATGTATGGCATCCTAAATATATATCCTATATCTATATTTATCCTATATGTATTTGATCCATATCTATATTATCCTATATGCATTTCATCCTATGTATATATTATCCTATATGTGTTTCATCCTATATCTATATTATCCCATATGTATTTCATCCTAAATCTATATTATCCTATATGTATTTCATCCTATATCTATATTATACATATGTATTTCATCACTATATGTAAATTATCCTATATGTATGGCATCCTAAATATATTATCCTATATCTATATATCCTATATGTATTTTGATCCTATATCTATATTATCCTATATGCATTTTCATCCTATGTATATATTATCCTATATGTGTTTCATCCTATATCTATATTATCCCATATGTATTTCATCCTAAATCTATATTATCCTATATGTATTACATCCTATATCTATATTATGCTATATGTATTTCATCCTATATCTGTATTATGCTATATGTATTTCATCCTATATGTAAATTATCCTATATGTATGGCATCGTATATATATTATCCTATATCTATATTATCCTATATGTATTTCATCCTATATATATTTCATCCTATATCTATATTATCCTATATGTATTAATCCTATATGTATTTCATCCTATATCATATTACTATATCCTATTATTATTTCATCATATATATTTCATCCTTATCTATATTATCCTATATCTATGTTATCCTATATGTATTTCATCCTATATCTATTTATCCTATACTGTATTACATCCTATCTATATTATACTATATGTATTTCATCCTATTATATATTCATCCTATATCTTATATTATCCTATATCTATGTTATCCTATATGTATTTCATCTTTATATATATATCTTTTATCCTATATATTTCATCCTATATCTATATTATCCTATATCTATGTTATCCTATATGTATTTCCATCCTTATATCTTTTTTATCCTATATGTATTACATCCTTATCTATATTATCTCATATGTATTTCACTCCTATATCTATATTATCCTATATTTTTCAATCATCCTATATATATTTCATCCTATTATCTATTTTATCCTATATCTATATTATCCTATATGTATTCATTCACATCCATATCTATATTATCCTATATGTATTTCATCCTATATCTATATTATCCTATAGTTATTTCATCCCATATTTATATACATTGTTTCAAGCACTTATATATTTCATGATGCACATATTTATTTTATTTATTATTTATCGTCCCCTTGTACGGCTTTTGTATTCTATATTGTACAGCGCTGCGTCCCCAAGTGGCGCTATATATATTAACATATACATACATTATCCTATTGTTTTTCATCCTATATGTATAGTATCCTATATCTTTATTATACTATATGTAAGTTATCTGTGTGTTATTAGACTATATTTATATTATCCATATGTATATTAACATATATGTATAGTAACCTAATGTATATTATCGTAGGTATATGTATATTATCGTATATGTTATTATCGTATGTATATTATCCAATATGTATAGTATCCTATACGTATGTATGGAATTCAAGATGTATGTATAATGTTATCCTATTAACATATATGGTTATTATCCATGTGTATATTATCCATGTGTATATTACCCTATTTTTATATATCATGTATGTAAATTATACACGTTTCTGCTAAGCTTTATTATTCTTTAATAATCTTTATTATTAGCAGTATTAATAATGCTTTTGTAACTTGTGAAGGTTTCATTCATCCAGGTCATGGTATATCTGTTGTATCTAATTAGATCAACTGGACTTGAAACGTCTTCAAGAACTACATTTCAAGTCCAGTTGATCTAATTGAATACAACAGATATGCTTTTGTAACGTTTTTTCCCCCTTCACTGGTGTAACATAGAATTTACATAACTGAATAATTCAGTACATTGCTTTAATAATTTAGTCAGTGGTTAAGGGTTGTTTGATTGGCAACAACAGAAGGGAAAGAGATTTCCAGGGTCTTTTCCACTGTTACTAATCACTAATAGAGGGGACAGTGGGATTCATTGATTAGACTGTAGATTTCCTTTCTATGTTTCCAGGGTTGGGTTTTTATTAGTTTTTATTCTAGATTAGTAATAATTATCTAAATTAGCTATTATTTACATTAGTTATTATCTATATTAGTTATAATCTATATTAGCTTTACTATATTAGTTATTATCTTATAATAGTTATCTATATTAGTTATAATTATCTAATTAGTTATATTAGTTAAAATTATTTATTTTAGTGATTATCTATATTAGTTATTATCTGCATTATGTATAATGATCTATATTAGTTATCATTATCTATATTAGATATAATTATTTATCTTAGTTATTATCTATATTAGCTATTATCTACATTATTTATAATGATCTTTTGTTATAAATCTATATTATTTATCATCTACAGTATTTATAATGATCTATATTAGTTATAATTATGTATATATTATCATATCCAGTATTTATAATGATCTATATTAGTTATAATTATGTATATTAATTATCATATCAGTATTTATAATGATCTATATTAGTTATAATTATGTATATTAGTTATTATCTACATTTTATTATCTACATTAGCTATAATATCTATATAGTTATTCATGTATTAGTTATTATTTACATTAGTTTATATCATTAATGTTAGTTATTATATATATTAGTTATTATTATCTACACTATTTTCTCGGAATTTACATTTTCTGTATATCAATTAACCCTGGGTAGACAATGGAGAAAACAAGGCGTGCACACTAAAAAGGGGTAATAAAAATAACAATTACAATAACAACAATAAAAACAACTATTATGATTGTTTGGTTGTTATAATAATATAATATAATAATATAATTAATATTATAATGCTCATAGAGACTATGCTTATAAACCACCATTTTACATACGAATAAAGGGATTTAGTTGCTGTAATCCCCTACCTCCTGTCCTGTTTTTACAGTGCAGTGTTACAATGAATAGATGAATAATCTTGTTATTACTGGTGTTACTGTGTTACATAAATGACCAGTCCTGTTTGTACTGGTGTTACTGTATTACATAGATTATCAGGCTGTTATTACTGTTACATAGATGTCCATCCTATTATTACTGTAATACATAGATTTCCTGTCCTGTTATACTGTGTTACATACATGTCCAGTCTGTGTTATTACTTGCTATATAATGTCCATTCCTGTTATTACTGTGTTACATAGATGCCCAGTCCTGTTATTACTGTGTTACTCTGTGTTACATAGATGTCCAGTCCTGTTATTACTGGTGTTAATGTGTTACATAAAGATCAGTCCTGTTATTACTGGTGTTACTGGGCTATATTAATGACAAGTCCTGTTAATACTGTTGTTACATAGATGACCAGTACTGTTATTACTGGTGTTACTGTGTTATATTGATGACCAGTCCTGTTAATACTGGTGTTACTGTGTTTATATTAATGACCATCCTATTATTGCTGGTGTTACATAGATGACAGTACTTTTATTGCTGGTGTTACTGTTTACATACATTGATCAATCCTGTTTTTTACTGTTGTTACATAGATGGCCCGTCCGATTACTACTGTTTTACTGTTTGTATTGATGACCAGTCCTGTTATTACTGGTGTTAATGTGTTATATTGATGACCAGTCCTGTTATTATGGTGTTACATAGATGACCAGTCCTGTTATTACTTGTGTTATATTGATGACCAGTCCTGTTATTACTGGTGTTACTATGTTATTTTGATGACCAGTCATGTTATTACTGGTGTTACATAGATGACCAGTCCTGTTATTACTGGTGTTACTGTGTTTTTATTGATGACCAGTTCTGTTATTACTTGTATTATATGAGACCGGTCCTGTTACTACTAGTGTTACTGTGTATATTGTTGACCGGTCCTGTTATTACTGATGTTACTTAGATGACCGGTCGTGTTATTACTGGTGTTACTGTCACACTGATTGCCAGTCCAATATTACTGGAGTTTTACTGGTTTACATAGGTTGTAAGTCCTGTTATTACTAATTTACTATGTTACTTAATTGCCATTCATGTTGTTTTCTGGAGTATTACTGTGTTATTTAGATTGCCAGTCCTGTGTTACATAGATTTCCAGTCCTGTTAGTACTGGAGTTTTATGTGTTACATAGGTTGCCAGTCTTTATTACAGGAGTAACTGTATTGCTTAGATTACCAGTCCTGTTGTTCTATATATTGCTAGTCCTGTTATTACTGGAGTTTTACTGTGTTCCCATAGATTGCCAGTCCTGTTATTACTGGTGTTTTACTGTGTTCCATAAATTGTCAGTCCTGTTATTAGTGGAGTTACTGTGTTCCAATAGATGCCAGTTCTGTTTTACTGGAGTTTTACTGTGTTCCATAAATTGCCAGTCCTGTTATTAGTGGAGTTACTGTGTTCCATAGATTGCCAGTCTGTTATTACTGGAGTTACTGTGTTCCATAGATTACCAGTCCTGTTATTACTGGAGTTTTACTGTGTTCCATAGATTGCCAGTCCTGTTATTACTGGAGTTACTGTGTTCCATAGATTGCCAGTCCTGTTATTACTGGGTTACTGTGTTCCATAGATTGTCAGTCCTGTTATTATGGTGTAACTGGTTCCATTGGTTGTCAATACTGTTATTACTGGTGTACCTGTTTTCTATTGGTTGCCATTGTACTGAGAATTCTTCACGTTTTGGTTTGTTCTCACTTGGCTAGAAGAGGGCGTTCCTGTATAATACACTGAGACGTACATGGATACCCACGTACGCCGGTTGGCCAATGACAGCAATCTCTAGGTTTGACTATGTTAATGTCAGATGGCAATAAACTAGAAGCTGCTGGTCAGGCCCGCGGAATGGGAGAACATAATCTTCTTAATCCCGGGTTTGTGGGACCTTTGGTGAACATCCACACTGGGGACACCTTCTACTTCCCCAATTTCAGGACCCCAGGAGGGCAGTTTGCCTGGTTTGCCCACATTTTCTTACCCAAGAAGGGAAAATGTCTGTTCTTTGCCCTGGGCATCCAGTGAGCCCTGCAGTGCCTACCCCCAGCCCTATCTCAGCAGCCCAGTCCCATGAACACTTCCTTCAGTAGGGCTTGTGACTTAGCCCTGGTGAGACCAAATGCTACTACAGGGAGCCTTGTAACCCTGACACCCCCAGCCTGAAGAGAGAGGACAGGATCAAAGAGAACAACAATGTCCTGATGCCCCTGGACAGGTGGATCCATACACCCATGGCAGCACTTTCCATAAATATGACTACACAGCTGTGGACCCCCCATCCTGCCAATCTCTAGAACAGACTCCAGCTCTTCCCTGCTCATTGAAGGAACCAAGAACCCAATAGCTGAGACAGTAATGGCTTCTCCTAACCAGGCAGCAGTCTCCCAGCTAACGGTAAGACACCCCCCCCCCACACACACACACACACACACTCTATGTCCATGACCATGGCTGCTTTTGCTTGACTGAGCAATATGTTTTGTTCTTTTATGTGAGATTCATGTGTTGTTGGACTGAGACCACTAGGGGTAGCACTGAAATACCTCCATGTGCCTTTATTGGGTTAAAACAGAGGAGATAAAATGGGGAGGGTGTGGTGTGAGCATAAACATGTAAATATGCTATAAATGGGGATGCTTTCCATCCATGGCACCTAAACCTTTCAGTGATGATTGCCAGGGATAAAACATTCCACCATGATCTCCAATCAATTACCATGTTGTCTTTTAACATATGAATAACTCAGTGTATCCCATTCATTATTGCTAGTCACATGTCTGTGTCACACATTTGCTACTTGTGTATAGAGATCTATATATGGCACATAAGGACTGGTCAATGAGGTCCTACTGTGTATGGAGGTTAATCGGTAGCTATAGGGGGTTTAGAGCAGACTGGTGGCTGTGTGTTATCAGCACTATCCTTGTTCTTTCCTACCAGGAGCTCCATGTATTCCCCTTCACTCGAGGTCCAGAAAAAAGGAAGCCTTATTCCAAGCTACAGCTGGCTGAGCTGGAAGGGGAGTTTATGGTCAATGAATTTATCACAAGGCAACGGAGAAGGGAACTGTCTGATCGGCTGATTCTGAGCGACCAGCAGGTGAAGATTTGGTTCCAGAATCGTCGGATGAGAAGAAAAGACTTTTAATGAGAGAACAAGCTCTGTCATTCTTCTAACCCCCGAGCCCCAGACAGGTTAAATCACATGTATCTTAATACAACTCTGTATCACACTGAAACCAAATAATCAGTATTATATATATATATATATATATGTTTGTTTGTCCTCTACATAGCAACCTTTTTTGATGTAAGCAGCCGACCTGGTAAATAGTGCTTCTTTTGGTTTGTACATGATTCCCATCAAAACTAGTGTTTATTCTGATATCTTCTCGTCATTTAGGGAACCATATTTGCAATAAATAAGTATAATACCAAACCTACAGCCTAATTCTGTCCCGCTTTACTAATATGATATATTGTTCTTTATTTGGTTCCAGGTATTTATATTCCAAATTCTGTATGTGAATGACCCACTATAAGAACTAGACTAATTACGAAACTATTCCATAAAACAATTCTTATAAAAACAGATACAATTAAACAACGGGGTTTCCATGAGGAATGTCTAATATATAATGGATGGAGATCAATGTACAGCTATAAAAATAACCACACCGATGAATGTAATTATTAGCTATTAATCTAGCCTTATTCCTTACTTTTTTTAATTATCATGTAACTGAAATAGAAATAGCCTTGTTTTTGGTCCTGTTGTAAACGAAGGACATGGTATAAGAACATTATTTAGCCTTTAATTAATTATATGTACTGCAGTTCTTCAATCATGTTGCAAAGAGAAATTCAATTTGCAGTTAGATCTTAAATAAAGAATAAACCCCTGGGCTCTGGATTGCAACTAGAAGAGAATATCCCAACAACTTATACATGTTGTCCTATAATACTAGCTTTTGGAATGAACTTTACCTTCAAGCACACATAGTTTAATGATAGTTTGCTTCTGTTTATCTGTCTCGATACCAAAGTGTGTTGTTTCAATTGTATCTATTATTTCGTTTGTACAATTCAATTTGGATTGTAAAATTTGTATGTCTTATTGCCTATGGCACACTGGCATTCGTGCGAGATTGTTTTGTTCTGTGATCCATATTACAATTTAAATTGACTTAAATATAAAATTCTACCAAACTCATATGTCAGATTCTTTTCCTTAATTGGATGCAACACCCCAGCACTGGGGCAATTAGCAACCTCAGTCCTTATTGCGTCTAATCCAGGTAATGAAGTTTTCTTGCTCACTCGCCTCATACCCGTCCTCTTTGGCACGAGACTTTCAGCTGGATGGATCTTAATTTGCTTTTGGTCTAAAGCACTTGAATTGACCAATGTCCAATTTCCTGACCACATTTAAAAACTGTGAATAGGAGAGCAGCAGTTCTGAGGTCATTGTGCCCAGCCCCCCAAACGAAGAAATCCCTTTAGTTTACTCTGGACCCATCAAAAAAAACCCTACAAACGATGTTTTATTTCAAGGTCTGAAAATAAATATGTCATCATTTATTACCAGATTACATTAGAAATTCAGTTTATAGAATGTAACCCCAATTCGTATTACATCTCTGATATGTTTTGAATGATCTCTTCGCTGAAGGATTATCCACCTTATCATAAACGTTGGGAATAGTTTACCTTCCTTTTTAGCCTCTCAAGTCCAAGAAGCAAAAAAGTCAAAATTAGAAAGTAGCAGTTGGTTACCTGAGGTGTTCCCCCCCTTCTTTTCTTTCTCCTTTTTTCTCCCCTCTTTTTTTTTCCTTCTTCAATACGAAAAGTAGGATGAAAATGAAAAGAACTCCGGATACAATTAAAACCCGTCATAAACCATAGATCAGACCACAAATTATTAAGTAAATGTATAACAATCTCGAGTGATGTTTATCTACACCTGGCCAAATCAGGTTCCTTGTAGCCATTAATAGAAGATAGAGTTTTCTTAACACATATTGCCAGATTATATTTTCTTACCAAATGCAGTAAAACTGACAAACTTATTTTCCAGTGTTGCTTTAGCTTTATATTAATTAATAGGAAGCACAATTGTAGAGATCATCACACTCTGAATATTTATTCACCCAAGACTTACATATATAGAACTAAACATAGAATTACGCGACAGTTTAGCTCGTTGTTTCTGTGTCCTGCTGCTGTGTTAATTATTTAGTCCAGGATGACAGGGGCGGGCTTTCCTTCGGCACCCACCATTTTTGTGGTAATGGGATCCCCCCCCCCTCCCTTCTTCAGCCCAGACATAGGAATTTAATATAATTCTCTGTCTATACGGACTGCTTGTACTATGCTATAGACATCTCTTTGTTCTTTCTCTGTACAAAGGTTTGGGTTTTCCATTTTTACTGCTGCCCACTGATATTACTAGTGTTTGATTCTTTATGATGGTGCTTTTATGTATTGGAGCCGCCCACCCAAAAACGGGGCTCGTGATAACTGTGTCCCTATCAGCCTTCTCAACGAATAAATCCTGCCTTGTCCACCTTCATAAAATACGAAAATAAAGTTAGACAACTGCGTGGTTGTCTTGTATTGTAACACTTGAACACGCTTTTCCTCTTCCCTTCCTTTTTTCCTTCTTTTATAGACACCTTTCCCCCGGGCGGTTTTCTGGTGTGACAGTAATTACAGTTAGTACCCATAGTGATACGAAAGTGCCTCTTTCCCTTTTCTTCCTTTTTCTTCTCCGTACCACACAATTCTATACCCCTATTGCAGCCTATATAGTTCTGGACGAAATATTCGCCTCATGTAGGTAAATAACCGTGTTTTTGTCATTTAGAAGGATTAGACTATACTTAAAAACATTGCTGGTTTATGGCTGCTCAGTGTGAGCTTTTTAAGCGATTCCCATCTCCCCACACTTATTTGCACTGTAATTTTACTTCCCAACTCACATGGTCTAGGTTGGCCATCAATATGCATCATCTTTCCCTCAGCTACAGCCCTAAACAACGATTCTCTAAATTTACGCCTAAGTTGCCTATAAGCCAACACTCGGTTTTCTTGTATGGCGCAAGCGCGTTTGCATGGCGTGAAAAAACAGTACTTACACTCGTTCCCGTCAATTAAATTGGGCCACAAGATACATTTTCCAACGGACCCCCTGTTAGGCCAGGCTATACCTATTCATTTTTTCGGACCTTGTCCTGAAGCTCGTGAACACTTTTTTCAAAGGGATTTGAAAAAAATGAAAAAGCAAGTTTGTGATGCGCCCCTGAGCCCTACAACTTTGAAATCATATGAATCATATAATGATAAAAGTAGATAAGAGGTGGTCCCCAGCTACAAATAGACATCCAACACCAGCCATCCATATAGGGTAGGGCAAAATACGGTCTGTTCTTCACAGGCTTTATCTGCTTTGTTACAAGTTAAACAGTTGGCTCGTCAATGGCAAAACTCTTCGCAACATTCTAATGGTCTTGGGAACACAAATCTGAGCAAAACTAATTATTAATAAAATGTCGTTTAGAATGGGATACCACACGCACATATAATGTATAATACTAAACACGTACCCTCGTAATGTGTACCACAGCACATATAACTGTCTATATCACTTTTATACAACCTGTATGAATGGTTGTTCCACAGCACGATAATGTCATGAATACTAATTATAACCGGTATGTAATGTCCTTTGTTACAACCTAGCACACATCATGTAGAATACTATACAAACTTGTATCTTGTAACTGCTGTTCCTCACTCATGGCACATATAATGCTCCTTTTTTTTCTCTTTCTATCTTAAGTACTGTGATATGTACAATGTTTCATGTAATGTGTTTCTCACAGCCACATATACAGGGTCTTCTATTCAATAAAAGTTCTTACGTTAAATATGGTGCTAATTGCCCAACCCAATCTAGCTCTTATTTAACATTGAAAGCTAACATCTGGATTGGTCTGTGTTTGGGCAACCAAATTGTCGACCCTATTCTGTATTTTATTCCCTGTCGATAACGAACTTTTTACTTTGCACTAACAGTATGGAGTCATTCCCTGTCCTTCGTAGGTGAATACTATATACAACGTATCTAAACGGTTCCACTGTAGCACAATATGTACAATACCAAGGACAACTGTATGTACTGTGTTCCACAGTCTATATAGACCTAATGTACACCTCCCTTCCCCATACGAAGATTTGAACCTGTCTCTATTCAGTAATGTGTTTCACTCCTTCATCTCGCCTACATTGTGTACCCCTCAATTTTTTTTTCCATGCCACATTATATTAATACATACTGTTTAGATGGTGGACCCCCCCACAGCACAGGGATCTATCTATCTCTGCTAGCGCCTATTGATATCGAGTCGAGCTGGTAGCGACTGCTCGAGTGGATTCCCGAGCGCAGTGCTCCCCCAGTTTCGTGAGACTACTGCGATCAAGATAGAGATTAGATACAATTATGAGACGGGCGATGACGTAATTCTTATTTTTTGAGGGACATTTCTGTTAGATGTATCTTAACATTGGGTATAACTCCTCATCGAGCTATACTATCGGCTCTAGCAACCGACATAACGCGCAGGAGAGAGCCTCGAGCCTAGAGATCATCGATGCGATGCCGACTTCGTTCGAGTCGAGAGAGGCGCCGAATTCGACTTCTATTATTGGTCCTGACATTCCCAGTCTGCTCCGACGTGTATGTGACCTATGTTTCATTCTGGTAGCTATCTATTCTCGAGTGAGCGCAGCGATGAGAAGGAGCGTATGTAGTCGAGCGATGCAGGGAGCCTAGGCTTGTGTCTTATCTATCAGGATGTGTCAGCTTAGGTTATTGTCTTGGAAACGGTGTATAATGCATTCTCACGCTATCTAGTTCCCTTAAGTTCGGCATATAAGTCGATGGGAGGCGAATCTTATGCGAGAATCTATCTGAGCGAGTATCTCGATTCCGACTTGTCGAGTACTAGCTCTGCTATCGATGCCTTATCGAGCTAAGCGCATGCTACCTACGGTACTCAGAGTCTGCATTTGCTTTCCTGAGCATCTCTGTTTATCCTGTAGGGCTAGGTTCTTATCTCGAGACCTATGTCTATTCCCTAGTCTTATTCTACTTCGCTACCTCTGTTCGTATTCGGAGCGAGGGCGATCGAGCCGATGCGAGGCGAGCCCGTAGCTGATGCTCTGAGAATTCGAGGGAGAGATGCGATCGAGTCCGAGGCGAGCGAGCTGAGCGCGGAGCCTCGTGCCCCGGAGCTAGAGGGGAACTTAGCTGAGAACACGTTAGCAGACCCCTGGCTTAGCGATGTCGAGAGAGCGGGAGTCCGCTGCGAGCGAGTTAGCCTCGATCGAGCGGATCTAGAGACGCTGATCTGAGCGAGAGCAGTGTGTGTCCAGGTATTCGACCGATCACGACTGTATGGCGGATCTCCGGTCTTGGGGGCCGTGCCGTTGCCGGCCGTCCGGCTAGGGCGAGGGTGAGCGAGCGAGCGAGAGAGCATGCGAGCGAGCGAGCGAGCGAGCAGAGCGGAGTCTATCTTTTTGATCGGTGGATTTGAATATCTATCATCTATAGTTCCCGGTCTGTTAATATTACGATCGATCGCATCTTATCTATATATCTATGCCATATCTAGTATCGAAGAGCGATCTCATCTATCTATCTATTCTTATCTGACTAATCTATCTATCTTATTAGTCTATCTTCTCATCTCTAATATGTTATTGTCTCCCTGTATGAATATCTCTCTCTCTTCTTCCTCTATCTCTCTCTCTCTCTCTCTCTCTCTCTCTCTCTCTCCAACACACACACACACACACACAACACACCAAACTAATTCACTAGTACTTCAAACCTATTTTTAGGTTAGCTACATGGCATTACATATGGTGTATTATACTCATGGATAACCCTGTTGTGAGGTAATATGCGCCTTTTGTTGAATCAGCTATATTCGTTTGTCGTCCCTATTAGGACGACAATTGAAACATAGAGGTTATATGTTATATTAATTGACGATGAAAATTAATGTTGCTGTTGCCCATTAAGAACATGACAGGAAATCAGTTATACTGATGCCCCTCATATTTGGAAATACACTACCGGTAGAGAATACTACCCTCAGGGTTATTACATTAGAACATTATGTGATATTATATTGTTATTGAACATTTTTCTTTAAATGTATATTAATATATGTTTTATTATATAAGGGGGTTATCCTAGGATGTTTTGTTGTTTGTTTGGTTTTTGTATTAGTTAATAATATCCCCACACAGTATTATATAGGAGGGACATATTGGGTTAATATAAACCTATATCTGTGTATATGTCTGTCATGGTTAACTAGACAGCGCACTGTCTTATTGGGGAATTGGGTCACAAGATCTATGAATGTAGCCACAGGAGCAAGGGCTAACATATCGTCACATGAATCTACTATGGCAAGACTTCCATAGCACAGCGAGAACTCGCAGCCTTATTTTATGGCGACATAAACATCGCACACAGATATCGATCGCATACACCAACAAGGTTGCACGATTCATATTGGCTCCAAACACTGCAGGTTCTGGTAAAAAGGCCGGAAAGCAATAACGGTTTTTCATCCAGCATTTCTTTCACTTTCCCATTGATAAAAAACCAAGAACTATTTAATATCACCAGGACTGGGTGTCACTATGGACCATCAGTAATTGCCCGTGGCTACCTAGGGGTGTGGACAGACTGAAAGACCAAATCTTTTTTTTTAAAGTCCAAGTTCAAGTAAAAAATAAATCTGCACCATTCATTAGTATTAACAGGGGAATTTTTAGGTGAAAAGGAACACGATATGTAAAGCTCATAAAGTTATTGTACAGAATGGGCCAAGGAAGCAAACTTCCAAGAGCACAATCTGGCTGCAGTGGAAAATTCAGGCACACATTGTATAGATTAACAGCAGCTTTAGAGACTGTCTTCACCAGATCTGCTCGCTAATGCCCTGCACAAAGAGACAACCTTGGGTCTTTTTACAATGCCCCTATTTAATCTGGACATTTTAAAGTTACTTCCAGAGCTTGAAATGTAATCAAGATGGCAGGGAAAATGGTCAGGGCTGTGCCATTTAGTACTAGGAATTTCAGCCCCTAAGTAATCAGATTAGTAAAGGGTATATAAAGGCACGATTCAGAATACTGTGTAGTACTGCTGCCTAGTGTAAAGCCATTCTCAAAACATTCAGTTTCCATTAGACATCACAGACTTTAATCAGCCCCTCAAACGACCACACCTTAATTTCAACAGAATTACAAGACTGAATTTAGGGTCCAGTAGATTAGTACACAGACACACAGTACACAGACATATACATTATTAGGCTGCTCAGGGGCCTGTGCTAGAATGAGTCAAGTGGATTGTACAGGATGGACTGGGGAAGGGAATTAGGGAAAATCCTTGGTTAATGTCTTCATAGGACAGGATCTGTAATGTATCTGTCAAGTGTCTCCTCTGGGGAGGAGGGGGCTGCAACATTGTTGCCCATTCCTGTAACTACTATCTCCATTTTATAACAGCAACATCACAAAGAAGAAATTTAGACAGTGGTGTGTGCGTCTCCTTACCGATATTGTGTTTTCTGCAAAGGAAACTGGATATTATTCTATGGGGCCCCTTTCCTTACTGCAGTGGGACATCCTGACATATCAGGCGGTCAGAAGGAAGAATTCAGATGAAAATCTTGTTTACAAACGGAACTATCAACAGAGAAGTGGGAGAGAGATCTCCCCATTCCATAGCCCTTGCCTCTTCATACTTCCTTCATCCTTAGGTCTTGTGGAATGTTTGGTGGGGTAACTATACACTGTTACCAGACACAGAATCATTCCCTTTGCCTGTTGGACAAAGGAAATGGGGACCTCAATGCCATGTTAGGCTGGATGCACTTGACCTTCACTTTCCAGCTGGCTCTCCCCCAGACAGACAGTTGTAAACACAAGAAGACAGATATGCCTACACTCTCCCCAATTAATAACTGCTCAATTAAGGGGACAAATAGGTGCAATGTGTTATTTCTGGACCATAGCCCCCCCCCCCCACGTGGATCAAATAATTGATAGCGTGATTATAGCGAGGAGAGGTACAAAGAGAGAGAGAAGAATTACAGAAAGAGCTGGTGCAATGGATGATCTAAGATGGGGGAGAAAAGACGAGAGGGGAGAAGTGGTAAGCAAGAGGAGCTAATGCATCCCAGATCACAAGGGGTGGGCTGATCTGCCACATCCGGAACACCTTCCAGAGGGGAGAAATGGGAGTGGAATTTGTAGCCTGTATAAAGGAGAATAAAACCATAATCCCTTCATCCCAAACTAGTCATTTCACTTGTCTGGTCCACAAAGCCACTCTCCTCTTTTACTATCCACCTATTATTATTATTCATTGTGTATCCCTTGATAAAAGAAATATGTGCCATTGTCTCCAGTCTATGGGATTTTATGTAAGTCCCCAACACCAAACCATGAGCTGACATCTGTCTGTCTTTTGTAGCTGTAGATCTTCCACTTGTCAACCAATCACAGCCATAGATACAGTAGAGAATAAACAACCCCCATTTATACAAGGATCCTCCAGTCTAACATGTATTAAACAATGTATCATTTCATGCAAGGTGGTGTTGGTTATAGAAATGAGCTAAGAAATAAATATTAATAATAAACTGATAAATTACCAACCAATGGGTAAGGTCCCAAGCTTGGATAGGAACATTCACTTTATTAAGATCACGAATGAATTTCTGGGGTGAACAATAAAACATTACTAGTTCCAAGCTATATATGCTATATTTTAGCATTAATAAGCATAGATTGCAGTACATACAATGTCACAAACTGACTATTCTACACAATGTGGGTTTACTGAGTAGAGAAAAAAACGATTTTAGTTAAGTGACAGCAACAAAACAATGTCAGTGAGCCCAGGGTATTTCTTTGCTGTAATAAATGTGTAAAGAAGCAGACAAGGGAAATGTATAGAAAAGGGCAGTTAGATGGAGAATTGTTACCGAATTTTAAACACTGACTATATAAAATACACTATCCAGGTAATATTCATATACCGTCTCAATAAAAACCGTCCTGTCCTTTTATTATCATTAAATACCAGCGTTAGTAAATAAAGGACAAAGCATGCTACATTCACCAACAAAGCTACTACTAGTTCTACTAGAATTTACAGGGTCGGAGTTAAACCTTTTTCTCCCCCAAAATCAGTCCAACCTTTAGTGGCTCTGGGCCTTAGTTTATAATACAGAGTCAGCGCTGAGCAGCAGAGTAGAGAAGAATCCTAGGAAGGAGAAAAAATAATAATAGAGAAATTCCTCAAATAAAACCCTAAATACACCAACAAACGTATTAAACTGCTTGTGCGCCTACTAGATACATAACTCACTAAAATGGCAATGGATAGTCTTAAAAAATAGGACTATTCAGGAGTGTAACATATTATGTATATGAAAGTCGTCGTTTTTTTTCAAAAATAGTATATATACATATGGGAGCACAAATACATATAAACCATATACATAATACCCATATTAATAAGTATAACCCATATATATTACGATAATACCCGTATTATAATATATATTCCGATTAATAAAGATATCCCATATTATATAATATATCTATCCAATATTTCATTTAGGATGATCCCAAACAGACAAAACCTTAATAATATATATGAAGATATATATATTAATAATATATGATATACATATATATATATACAGTATTAATTACAAATATATCCCATACAACATATGTATGTACGTATATATGACATTAAGTACAATATATTACACAGCAGAGTACGACTATATCCCAGATGACATGACAAGAACCCATATAGAGGACACAGTACCCAGAGAAGACATATAAACCCGTAAGTTATAGATACACCCATATATATGACATAGACATCCCAATATTAGAGTACAGTAAGGACACCCTAGAGATTACATAATAGTCCCAGATTTTATTACATATATATCCACATATTATATTACATAGAGATTCCATATAAACGATAGATATACATCCCATATATTGTACAATATAGCCCAGAGTAAGACACAAGAGAGCCCCCGGAGGAGAGACAGAGAAGCTCAGAGATTAGGACGAGACAGCCCAAATGTTAAGGACATAAGATGCCCATAGATAGGAAGAGAGAGACAGAAGGAAGGACAAGATGAGAGCCAAGGAGAGGACAGAGAGAGCCCAGATAGCAGACGGAGAGATCCCATATATAGTTGTAACATATAGATGCCCATGAGATCTTAACATATACCCAGGAAACAGAGAGAGCCCATAGAGAGAGGACAGAGAGACCAGAGCACAGACACAGAGAGCCCAGGGACAGACAGACATCCAAGAGGAGAACATATGATACCCGGAGAGAGGTACACAAGAGCCCAGGGACGACAGAGACAGCCAAGAGGAGAGACGAGAGAGCCCAGGAAGAGACACAAAGCCAGACAGGACAAGACAGCCAGAGGAAGGACAAGACAGCCCAGAGGAAACACATAAGCCAGGGAGAGTACAGAGAGACCCAGAGGAGAGGACAAAGCCCCAAGCACAGGACCAAGATCCATGACAGACATATACAGCCCATTAGATACAAGAGAGCCCTATAGATTACATAGTAATCCCGATATAACATGATAAACCCATATATAAGAATAACCATAGACAGTACATATAGATCCCATATATATTACATAATATCAATACATACAGATCCATATTATATACATATAATCCATATAATACAATATCATATATTACAGCTAAAAAAACAGGGATTTCTCAAGAAAGTAACCGAATCAAAATCATTTTGTAACGATCCAAAATCATTTTACAAGAACATCGCACGCGACAATGTCTCTGCAGAAGACAGAAGAACACAATAAATCCTGCATAGATTACTGCATCTGAGACCTGCAGGATTTAAAATCCATCAGACACCTAAAGTTTCACATTAACTCTGTCAGTAGGTGAGAAATAGCGAGCACATCGCAATGCAAAGAAGAGTGTAAGTACCCTTTTCCACTAGGGGTCCTACTTTGCAACAAAAAAAAAATCTCTTCTGCAGTTCAGCCAGGGATGGGTCTATTTTCCTAATTCAAATGATCTTCCCCGTAAGCAATTCCTGACACACTCCTGAAATGGAATTTCTTTGTGTTCGCATTTTTTCCACTTGAATGAGTTTATTCATTAATGGATTGCAGTGGATTGCACTTTCTGTCATGATTTCAATCACTGCTGCAGTTTTCAGCTCATAAAAACCTTGTGCTATGTTATTGGTCTGTCCATGGTCTATCTGCCCATGCTATAAATAAAATAAACAGGATACTAAAAAACCCTGGATGCTGTGTCAATGTCCAGCCTTTTACTTGCATGGGTTCCCATAAGCTTGGGGTGCCAGTCTGCAGAGCTGAATTCCCTAGACAAAGGCTGTCCATTTCTACAGAGATGGCTGTTTAGGGTCTGTGTGCTGTAGGGCTAGTTCAAGTTGAGCTTTTTGGTCTCAGTATTAAGATCTGTCTTTGTTTTCCTAGAGCCTGAATACCAGACGGAATTCCGACCATCGCCAATAGCATTTGCTTGGAACAAAGGAAACCTTTACTCTATAAAGGGCTGGGATATGATTAGTACAACGAAGGCGGACATACAATAGACCAAACTCACTGAAGTGCAGTAAGGTTTACAACATGTGCTAATGCTTAGATCTGGGAACTCTTATTTCACCAGGATACTTAAGGTGGCAACAGCACAACAAATTGTATTATAGTAACACATTCCTTCATGAACAACATACAAAGAAATATATATATCCTTTATTAACTCAAACACTCAGGTTAGAAAATAGTTAATATCATTGTGTTCAACAGGCCCTTCGTTTAATAAAATTGTTTATTAAAAATAATGTCTCTGCCTGACAGTGCTGGGTCAGATCTTTCATTAATGGTGCATTATGAAATAATATTAGGCAATTCCATCTTTACAATACAGAGGAAACAAATACAATGAGCTGGAAATGGACATGGTGGAATGGATTTCACTGGCCCACTTAGGTTGGAATTTTCTGCATTTCCCTTTGTTCATCTAAAAACCAACAAGCCCAGGAAACTATTACTTTCTCTAAATTGGATTGTAACCAAGGTGAAATCTGTTACACTGCCATTTGCATCGGTTCCATTTTTAACAAGACAGTGATTATTCCATTAGGAAGCTCCATAAAAATATGAAAATATTCCGGGCACATTGTTTTTCAAAGATAACAAACTGTTTTTTATTTCAACGTTTCGATTCCACTCAAGACGTCTTCATCAGGACAAAGACGTCTTGAGTGGCATCGAAACGTTAAATAAAAAAACAGTTTGGTTATCTTTGAAAAACAGTGTGCCCGGAAATGTTTTCAGATTTTTATTGATTTATGTGCACAGCTAATGGAACTGTGATACCTGGAGGCACCTGGAACATGGTACCTGGAATTTTGATTAATAAACTCCAGTAATCTTCCCTGTTCAGCAAAGGTTTAGGAGAACATTGGAGCTTTAGGATCTAAGACACATAAATACTTTCACAATCTAATTTTGTCAATTAACAGAGGGTAAATAGGTTAATAGCTATTTGTTCTAGAATTCATTGTGACCAATAGAGTCGTGGACCCTTTTACACTAAAAAGGCTACATTGTATTTGATTATGATGCTACATTCATAAAACCAGTTGGAAACATCAGACTAATGTCCACTTATTCGTCTAAGTATGAGTGCTCGCAAAGCGATTAACTCATAAGAGCGTGATGCTTTGAAGACTTTTTCTTTTAAACCTTTAGGAATATAATAAGGGCAGGGTTATTAAAGACCAACAGAAAAGCTAATGTGGGTATATATAGCCAGTGTGACCCTCCTCACTTTTAGATATCAGGGTCTGTGTTTTACATGAGTCACTTTTTTAACAGCCTAATAAAACCTCATTTAAGCTATCAGTATAATTCTACAATCAAAGGATCAGTGATCCCATACACTATTACTTTGAATATATGCCTGAATGTTCCTTGCTAATGATTAAACGCTGGACAGGCTTCAATCTGTATGTAGCTGGTAGATCTGGGGCTGTTACCAAAAGAAACTCCACATTAATACACACCAGCCAGCCTCCCATTCATCATTTAATCTATAAGCTTCATTTCTGCAGTAGAAGCAATTCTATTACATGCAAAGGCTTTCCAGTAAGCAGGCGTCACAAAGAGAGACTGTTCACGTGCCCCGTCCCCTTAAAGGTCTTTAATTGGAAACTGATCAGTTCCAATGGAACTTTCCTTATTTCCACATTTTAGATGATCATTGAAAGAGTATTCGGAATTGTCGACTGGAGACCGAATGACAGAAATCTTTGCTATTTTAGGGGTGCAGTTGGTATAGGGGTGCAGGCACTTGGTTTTAAATATTCAACTAATGGCAAAAATAGAATAGTGACATGCAGCTGCCAGATTGAATAATAGCAGTGCCATAAAAGCAAGACCCTATTCAGCCATCTCTGTCCCAATTCTACATGTTCTTTAGAAATGCCCTTAGTTTTAAAATGAATTATTTCTTTAAAAATAAAAATAATAATCAATTAGCCAACCAACTAATAATACACACACAGAAACTAATGGACAAATTCATTATTGTCTGAAATCACATTAAGTACTTTCCTTATCACATGTTAAGCAAGGTTTACATTAGTGTATGAATGTGCCATAGGATTGTTGTTCTACCAGATCCTCTGAGGTAAGAATCGTGTCACCAAAACCCCCCATTGTCTTAAAAGGATACAATAGAATACAGAGCCTTTAACTTGGATACTTTATATCAAAATACAATTTGCAACATTGTATACAGCTATTTAACAAGAGTAGAAGATAGTTCCCCATTGATTTGTCTAAGTAAAATTCTGATACTGACTAAATTGAATAATAAAATAATTAAAATAATAGTATATAATTCATACATAGATAGAAGGCAAAGAATAGAGATTTATATTGCCTGGTAACATTTATTTAACTAAAATTCCATTACTCCTGGGACCCAGACTGTAGAAAGTGCTTAGTACTGATGTGCAACACCAGACATTTCACTGCAGTCCCAGCCAATATTTCTAGTAAGCAATTTTGTCTCCAGAAGTGATGTGACTCCCAATAAAACAAGATCCCTAAGGCGGTGTGTATATCAAAATGTAATTAGGCAGCATTCTGGGTGATGTGTACATTGGAGTATATACAATACAGGGGTGAGTTGTGCTGTTTGCTCCCTTATGAGCTGAGTGAAGTGAAGTGAATGAGAGAGCCGGAGCAGGAATCAACCGTGTGGGCTAACTAAGAACTTGATGAAAAGCAGCCACGATTGAAGGAGATTTTTCCTGGGATCTACTCCATCATTTACAGGTCGTAAATAAGAAATCTTTAGGCAGTTCTCCCTTCCCTGATCAGGGACGTAAAGAGAAGCACGTGGAGGTAATTTAAACATCCCAGAAATGGTGGTTTGCAATAAAATTAATCCCATTTGAAATAAAATGAATGGACCAATGTTAGGAGAGGGAAAAGTCTCCATTGTGCTGTTGTCCGCTAGATCCCTTTGATCTTTCTACTGCTCTCTCTATAGGCTTTACCCAAGATATTGAACTGAGTCTTTGCAATATTGTGATTTTCTGGAAGCTTTTGATGCAGGAAACCTTTTACATACCTCCATGCTCTGTATATACAATAACCATCATTAATTAATTGACAATTAACATATTTCATTAATCCTAGAACCATGTGGCTGAACCCATTATTATTTAACACTTCCAGAGAGCCATAGAGTCTGTCACTGGCAAGTCCACCAAGTCTCTATGTCAAACAGTGACACAGGAAATGGGACTCTTAAAAAAATGAATACAAAAAGACTGAGCCGTAGCACCAGCTGACATGCAGAAGGAAAGCATGTCTTAAATTCAACAACTGTACATCATTGGGTGTGTGAAGTATAATATATATAATATAATTACACACAGAAACACAAACATTGTGTATATATGTATGAGTCCTAGATTCATTTAAAATACGATTTTTTTTAGCCAGGGAATTCAATAAACATTTTATGGCAAGTCCAGCTGACAGTTATTACTTGGCTAATGGTTATTTTCCCTGCACCATTTGGTGTAATCCAGCACTGCAGACATGGCAGAGCAAGAGGTTACATTTCATGTTTTTAAGGGGGAATTAAAGTGGTGTCTTAATTGTGTGCAATGAAAATCACCAGAACTCGTTTTATAGGGAAGATTTTCTTGACCATGTCCCAGTTCAAGGCCGGTTAATGGCCGGACCGGCATAAAGTTCAGTTTTGGAACAGTAACTTTAATGATTCTGTGCAGTTTGTTTCCCCTTTGTGTGAATAAGTGACAATTTAATGGACTGGTGGACTAGCCATTACTGCCCTTAAGATAAAATAAAATATTAGTAGTTAGCGCCTTCTTTATTGCTCAGATAGTCACAGCTTGTCTATGTTCCAAGGGTTTCTTGTCAAGGGAAGGTTCGTTTGTAATGTAAAATAAACACACTTGTATATATACAATGTATATGTGACTATGTAATAACAAACAGAATAGTCCAACCAAAACCGGCCCCAAGTGTGTGTGTGCTATGACTATACAGTTCATTTTTTAGTTCAGTTTGTGTAATTTAATAATGTTTAAAAAAAACACTCTAGTGCCAGTGGAATTTTATTCTTTACAAGTAAATATGTAATTTTTATTTTTTACATACATACATGAATGTATGGAGAGAGGAAGACAGACAGAAAGACAGACAGACAAACAGATAGTAGACAGATAGATAGATAGACAGACAGACAGACAGACAGACAGACAGATGATAGATGATAGATAGATAATATATAGACAGACAGACAGACAAACAGACAGACAAAACAGACAGACAACAGACAGACAGAGATAGATAGATAGATAGATAGATAGATAGATAGATAGATAGATATACAGAAACAGACATAAAGTTAGTGTACACAGAGGAATACAAAGATACCAAGACATGGGCGACATTATATATATAGTATGAATTCCATGACACACTGACACAATATTTAGAACTGCTTTTGTAGGAGAAGGAAACATTGTATCATTTCTCAACCAAAGGTTTCAGCCAAGACTTGCAATCTGGAAGGGTTAATTAGCCCACAGATCCTATGTGTTGTGTAAGTGAAATGCTGTGGGGGATATGCATGTAACTATTGCCCCACCACTTGCAACTGCAGCAATGGGTTCATTTAGGGTAAAGTGCACTGCCACCTTATAGCAGGGCAACACTGTTGTGTTTTTGCCAACAGCTGGAACCAGAAAAAAAACACAAAAACATGAAGGACTTACAACATGCAGTGTCTATGGGCACAGTATCCCTAGACTTGCAGAGAATCACGTATGTTTGGGAAGGAATGTTTCCTCAGTTTTGCTCCAAACCTCTCACATGTCCATCTTGATTATGCCTTTAGATCTCTCATTTTGCCTCAAACAGTGATTGGAACAGGTTGATGAGGAGTCAGACTTTTGAGTTATGGCAGAAATCAAATAATGACTTATCAAACATGGTTCAGTGTGATACAGTTGTCATTAAGAACATGTGATTTAACGTCTGGGGCTCGGGGGTTAGAAGAAATGACAGAGCTTGTTCTTCATTAAAAGTCTTTTCTTCTTCATCCGACGATTCTGGAACAAATCTTCACCTGCGGTCGCTCAGACTCAGCCGATCAGACAGTTCCCTCTCCGTTGCCTTGTGATAAATTCATTGACCATAAACTCCCCTTCCAGCTCAGCCAGCTGTAGCTTGGAATAGGCTTCCTTTTCTTTCTGGACCTCGAGTGAAGGGGATACCATGGAGCTCCTGGTAGGAAAGAACAAGGATAGTGCTGATAACACACAGCCACCAGTCTGCTCTAAACCCCCTATAGCTACCGATAAAACCTCCATACACAGTAGGACCTCATTGACCATGCCTTATGTGCCATATATAGATCTCTATACACAAGTAGCAAATGTGTGACACAGACATGTGACTAGCAATAATGAATGGGATTACACTGAGTTATTCATATGTTAAAAGACAACATGGTAATTGATTGGAGATCATGGTGTAATGTTTTATCCCCTGGCAATCATCACTGAAAGGTTTAGGTGCCATGGATGGAATGCATCCCCATTTATAGCATATTTACATGTTTATTGCTCACACCCACCCCTCCCCATTTTATCTCCTCTGTTTTAACCCAATAAAGGCACATGGAGGTATTCAGTGCTACCCCTAGTGGTCTCAGTCCAACAAAACACTGAATCTCACATAAAAGAACAAAAAAAATCTGCTCAGTCAAGCAAAAGCAGCCATGGTCATGGACATAGAGTTGTGGTGTGGTGTGTGTGTGGGGGGGGGGTGTCTTACCGTTAGCTGGGAGACTGCTGCCCTGGTTAGGAGAAGCCATTACTGTCTCAGCTATTGGGTTCTTGGTTCCTTCATTGAGCAGGGAAGAGCTGGAGTTGATTCTAGAGATTGGCAGGATGGGGGGTCCACAGCTGTGTAGTCATATTTATGGAAAGTGCTGCCCATGGTGTTATGGATCCCACTGTCCAGGGGCATCAGGACAGTTGTTTCTCTTTGATCCTGTCCTCTCTCTTCAGGCTGGGGGTGTGCAGGGTTACAAGGCTCCCTGTAGTAGCATTTGGTCTCCCACCAGGGCTAAGTCACAAGCCCTACGAAGGAAGTGTTCATGGAGACTGGGCTGCTGAGATAGGGTGGGGGTAGGCACTGCAGGGCTCACTGGATGCCCAGGGCAAAGAACAGACATTTCCCTTCTTGGGGAAGAAAATGTGGGCAAACCAGGCAACTGCCCTCCTGGGGTCTGAAATTGGGGAAGTAGAAGGTGTCCCCCAGTGTGGAGTTCACCAAAGGTCCCACAAACCCGGATTAAGAAGATTATGTTCTCCCATTTCCGCGGGCCTGACCAGCAGCTTCTAGTTTATTGCCATCTGACATTTAACATAGTCAAACCTAGAGATGCTGTCATTGGCCAACCGGCGTCACGTGGGTATCCATGTACGTCTCAGTGTATTATACAGGAACGCCCTCTTCTAGCCAAGTGAGAACAAACCAAAACGTGAAGAATTCTCAGTACACTGGCAACCAATAGAAAACAGCTACACCAGTAATAACAGTATTGACAACCAAAGAACACAGTTACACCATAATAACAGGACTGACAATCTATGGAACACCGTAACTCCAGTAATAACAGGACTGGCAATCTATGGAACACAGTAACTCCAGTAATACAGGACTGGCAATCATGGAAACAGTAAAACTCCAGTAATAACAGGACTGGTAATCTATGGAACACAGTAACCCAGTAATAACAGGACTGGCAATCTATGGAACACCGTAACTCCAATAATAACAGGACTGGCAATTTATGGAACAGTAAAACTCCAGTAATAACGAACTGGCAATCTATGGAACACAGTAACTCCACTAATAACAGGACTGACAATTTATGGAACACAGTAAACCACCAGTAATAACAGGACTGGCAATCTATGGAACACAGTAAAACTCCAGTAATAACAGGACTAGCAATATATAGAACACAGGACTGGTAATCTAAGCAATACAGTTACTCCTGTAATAACAGGACTGGCAACCTATGTAACACATAAAACTCCAGTACTAACAGGACTGGAAATCTATGTAACACAGGACTGGCAATCTAAATAACACAGTAATACTCCAGAAACAACATGAATGGCAATTAAGTACATAGTAACTTAGTAATAACAGGACTTACAACCTATGTAACCAGTAAAACTCCAGTAATAATTGGAATGGCAATCAGTGTGACAGTAACACCGTAATAACACGACGGTCATCTAAGTAACATCAGTAATAACAGGACCGGTCAACAATATAACACAGTAACACTAGTAGTAACAGGACTGGTCATCAATATAATACAAGTAATAACAGAACTGGTCATCAATAAAACACAGTAACACCAGTAATAACAGGACTGGTCATCTATGTAACACCAGTAATAACATGACTGGTCATAAAATAACATAGTAACACCAGTAATAACAGGAAGGTCATCAATATAAACACAAGTAATAAAGGACTGGTCATCTATGTAACACCATAATAACAGGACTGGTCATCAATATAACACATTAACACCAGTAATAACAGGACTGGTCATCAATACAACACAGTAAAACCAGTAGTAATGGACGGGCCATCTAGTAACAACAGTAAAAACAGGATTGATCATGTATGTAACACAGTAACACCAGCAATAACAGTACTTCATCTATGTAACACCAGCAATAATAGGACTGGTCATAATTAAACACAGTAACACCAGTATTAACAGGACTGGTCATCAATATAACACAGTAACACCAGTAAACAGTACTGGTCATCTATGTAACAACAGTATTAACAGGACTTGTCATTAATATAGCCCAGTAACACCAGTAATAACAGGACTGATCATTATGTAACACATTAACACAGTAATAACAGGACTGGACATCTATGTAACACAGTAACACCAGTAGTAACAGGACTGGGCATCTATGTAACACAGTAATAACAGGAATGGACATTATATAGCACAGTAATAACAGGACTGGACATGTATGTAACACAGTAATAACAGGACAGGAAATCTATGTATTACAGTAATAATAGGATTGGAATCTATGTAACAGTAATAACAGCTCGATAATCTATGTAATACAGTAAACACCAGTACAAACAGGACTGGTCATTTATGTAACACAGTAACACACAGTAATAACAAGATTATTCATCTATTCTTGTAACAATGCACTGTAAAAACAGGACAGGAGGTAGGGGATTACAGCAACTAATCCCTTTATTCGTATGTAAAATGGTGGTTTATAAGCATAGTCTTCTATGAGCATTATTATTATATTATTATTATTATTTATTATTATTATTATATAACAACCAAACAATCAAAAGTTGTTTTTTTATTGTTGTTATTGTAATTGTTATTTTATTACCCCTTTTATGATGCACGCCTTGTTTTCTCCATTGTCTACCCAGGGTTAATTGATATACAGAAAATGTAAATTCCGAGAAAATAGTGTAGAAATAATAACTAATATATATAATAAACTAACATTAATGATTATAACTAATGTAAATAATAACTAAACATGTAATAACTAATATAGATAATTATAGCTAATGTAGATAATAAATAATGTAGATAATAACTAATATACTAATTATAACTAATATAGATCATTATAATACTGTATATGATAATTAATATACATAATTATAACTAATATAGATCATTATAAATACTGTATATGATAATTAATATACATAATTATAACTAATATAGATCATTATAAATACTGTAGATGATAACTAATATAGATAATTATAACTAATATAGATCTATAAATAATGTAGATAATAGCTAATATAGATAATAACTAAGATAAATATATATTCTAATATAGATAATGATAACTAAAATAGATCCTTATACATAATGCAGATAATAACTAATATAGATAATCCATAAAATAAATAATTTTAACTAATACTAATATAGTAATATAAACTAATTAGATAACTATATAGATAATAACTAATATAGATAATAGCTAATATAGATATAAATAATATAGATATAACTAATGTAAATAATAAGCTAATTTAGATAATTATTACTAATCTAGATAAAAACTAATAAAAACCCAACCCTGGAAACATAGAAGGAAATCTACAGTCTAATCAATGAATCCCACTGTCCCCTCTATAGTGATTAGTAACAGTGGGAATAGACCCTGGAAATCTCTTTCCCTTCTGTTGTGTGCCAATCAAACAACCCTTAAACACTGACTAACTTATTAAGCAATGTACTGAATTATTCAGTATGTAAATTCTATGTTACACCAGTGAAGGGGAGAAAAACGTTACAAAAGCATATCTGTTGTATTCAATAGATCAACTGGACTTGAAATGTAGTTCTTGAAGACGTTTCAAGTCCAGTTGATCTAATTGAATACAACAGATATACCATGACACTGGATGAATGAGAACCCACAGTTACAAAAAGCATATTAATACTGCTAATAATAAGATTATTAAAGAATAATAAAGCTTAGCAGAACACGTGTATAATTTACATACATGATTATATAAAAATAGGGTAATATACACATGGATAATATACACATTGGATAATACCCATATATGTTAATAGGATAACATTATACATACATCTTGAATTCCATACAACGTATAGGATACTATACATATTGGATAATATACATATACGATAATATACATATACGATAATATACATATACCTACGATAAATACATTTAGGTTACTATACATAATGTTAATATACATATGGATAATATAAATATAGTCTAATATACACACAGATAACTTACATATAGTATAATAAAGATATAGGATACTATACATATAGGATGAAAAACATAAGGATAATGTATGTATATGTTAATATATATAGCGCCACTTGGGGACGCAGCGCTGTACAATATAGAATACAAAAGCCGTACAAGGGGACGATAAAAAAATAAATAAATAAATATGTGCATCATGAAATATATAAGTGCTTGAAACATGTATATAAATATGGGATGAAATACATATAGGATAATATAGATATAGGATGAAATACAAGGATAATATAGATATAGGATGAAATACATATAGGATATATATAGATTAGGAGAATATGTATAGGATGAATATAATATAGGATGAAAACATATAGGATTATATAGATAGGATGAAATAATATAGGATAAATATGATATAGGAGTATACATATAGATAAAATAGATATAGGATGAAATACATATAGGATAACATAGATATAGGATAATATAGATATAGGATGAAATATATATAGGATAATATAGATATAGATGAATACATATAGGATACATAGATATAGGTATATAGATATAGGATGAAATATATTAGGATGAAATACATATAGTATAATATAGATATAGGATGTAATAAGTATAGGATAAAATAGATATAGGATGAAATACAATAGGATAACATAGATATAGGATAATATAGTAAGGATGAAATATATATAGGATGAAAAATATAGGATAATATAGATATAGGATGAAATACCTATAGGATGAAATCATATAGGATAATATAGATATAGGATGAAATATATTATAGGATGAAATACATATAGGATAATATAGATATAGGATATATATATACGATGCCATACATATAGGATAATTTACATATAGGATGAAATCATATAGATAATACAGATATAGGAAATACATATAGCATAATATAGATATAGGATGTAATACATATAGGATAATTAGATTTAGGATGAAATACATATGGGATAATATAGAATATAGGATGAAACACATATAGGATAAATAATATAGGATGAAATGCATATAGGATAAATAGATTAGGATCAAATACATAAGGATAATTAGATATAGGATAATATATTTAGGATGCCATACATATAGGATAATTTACATATAGGATGAAATACATATAGTATAATATAGATATAGGATGAAATACATATAGGATAATATAGAGAGATGAAATACATATGGGATAAATAAGATATAGGATGAAACACATATAGGATAATATATACATAGGATGAAATGCATTAGGATAATATAGATATAGGATCAAATACATATAGGATAAATATAGATATAGGATAATATATTTAGGATGCCATACATAGGATAATTACATATAGGATCAAATACATATAGTATAATAACAGATATAGGATGAAATACATATAGGATAATATAGATTTAGGATGAAATACATATGGGATAATATAGATATAGGATGAAATAAGTTTATATTTATGTACTGAACTATCTATGTATTTATCCCCTTGTATGACTTTATTGTATTTTACTACTGTACAGCGCTGCGTCCCCAAGTGGCGCTATATAAATAAACATATGCATACATTACACATACACATATAGGATAATATACATATGGATAATGTACGTATAGTATGATATAGGTATAGGATAGAATACATCATAGCATACATACTATACTATACATATACATTCAGACAGGATGAAATGCATGGATAGGGATACAATGTATATTTTATTGTATAGAGGAAATGTAATAATTACATTAGACGGTATAAAAGGAAACTGTGGCAATTAGAAAATATTACATTGCTCTAGTTTATCAGACATTGGTAAATTTCTTATTATTTTATATTTTTTTATTTTAAATGAAGATTCGAACCTTATCATATAAACTCAATCAATCAATCATTATAAAATCTGAAATACCTGAAACAACTGAAATGTAAAGCAAACAGGATACTATTTTCCACTTTTGAGCTATTAGAAATTGTATACAACAGCACTACATATACATAGAAACAACATGATCATATTTAGACCCCAAGCAGATCTATAAGGATTTCACTAACTTTACACATCAGAACTGTAAATGAAGAAGTGATACAGTCTAGGGATATATTATAAATCAAATCAAATCAAATCTGATCAGCCAGGACAAATAGACATAGACATCTTTCCTCTTCCTGAAATAGTTTAAGTCATATAGTCATTCCCATAGTTATCATTCTGGGGATACATGAATGCGCACTGGAGTTAACTACATTAGAATTGCCGTGGATCTGTTCAAGTATTTAATTGTAATTTGTAATTGGGGGTTAAGTCCATCTGCATTCTATCACATTCCATGGGGAGGGGTGGACCTCGGTGGTAAACAACATCATTTCAAAACGAACAAATAATGAATTGCTGGTGGTTACTGAAAGTGGATAACTCAACGAGTTCATTGTTCCAAGGTGAGGCCACGGAATTTAAATACACATTATCTGTAAAAATATAATATACTGAACATCTCTCTCTCTCTTTCTCTCTATATCTAGGATAGATAGATAGATAGATAGATAGATAGATAGATAGATAGATAGAGAGAGAAAGAGAGAGAGAGATGTTCAGATTATTATTATTTTTACAGATAATGTGTATTTAAATCCGTGGCCTCACCTTGGAACAATGAACTCGTTGAGTTATCCACTTTCAGTAACCACCAGCAATTCATTATTTGTTCGTTTTGAAATGATGTTGTTTACCACCGAGGTCCACCCCTCCCCCATGGAATGTGATAGAATGCAGATGGACTTAACCCCCAATTACAAATTACAATTAAATACTTGAACAGATCCCAGGGCAATTCTAATGTAGTTAACTCCAGTGCGCATTCATGTATCCCCAGAATGATAACTATGGGAATGACTATATGACTTTAACTATTTCAGGAAGAGGAAAGATGTCTATGTCTATTTGTCCTGGCTGATCAGATTTGATTTGATTTGATTTATAATATATCCCTAGACTGTATCACTTCTTCATTTACAGGTTCTGATGTGTATAAGTTAGTGAAATCCTTATAGATCTGCTTGGGGTCTAAATATGATCATGTTGTTTCTATGTATAATGTAGTGCTGTTGTATACAATTTCTAATAGCTCAAAAAGTGGAAAATAGTATCCTGTTTGCTTTACATTTCAGTTGTTTCAGGTATTTCAGATTTTATAATGATTGATTGATTGAGTTTATATGATAAGGTTCGAATCTTCATTTAAAATAAAAAATATAAAAATAATAAGAAATTTACCAATGTCTGATAAACTAGAGCAATGTAATATTTTCTAATTGCCACAGTTTCCTTATACCGTCTATAATGTAATTAACATTTCCTCTATACAAGTAAAATATACATTGTATCCCTATCCATGCATTTCATCCTGTCTGAGTATGTATAGTATGTATAGTATAGTATGCTATGTATGTATTCTATCCTATACCTATATCATACTATACGTACATTATCCATATGTATATTATCCTATATGTGTATGTGTATGTATGTATGCATATGTTTATTTATATAGCGCCACTTGGGGACGCAGCGCTGTACAGTAGTAAAATACAATAAAGTCATACAAGGGGATAAATACATAGATAGTTCAGTACATAAATATATAACTTATTTCATCCTATATCTATATTATCCCATATGTATTTCATCCTAAATCTATATTATCCTATATGTATTTCATCCTATATCTGTATTATACTATATGTATTTGATCCTATATGTAAATTATCCTATATGTATGGCATCCTAAATATATTATCCTATATCTATATTTATCCTATATGTATTTGATCCTATATCTATATTATCCTATATGCATTTCATCCTATGTATATATTATCCTATATGTGTTTCATCCTATATCTATATTATCCCATATGTATTTCATCCTAAATCTATAGATTCTGACTATATGTTTCATCATATATGATATATTAACTATAGTATTTCATCTATATGTAAATTATTCCTATATGTATGGCATCTAATATATATATATATATATTATCCTATATGTATTTGTCATCTATATCTTATTATCCTATATGCATTTCATCCTAGTATATATTATCCGAATGTGTTTATCCATATCATATTATCCCATATGTATTTCATCCTAAATCTATATTATCCTATATGTATTTCATCCTATATCTGTATTATACTATATGTATTTGATCCTATATGTAAATTATCCTATATGTATGGCATCCTAAATATATTATCCTATATCTATATTTATCCTATATGTATTTGATCCTATATCTATATTATCCTATATGCATTTCATCCTATGTATATATTATCCTATATGTGTTTCATCCTATATCTATATTATCCCATATGTATTTCATCCTATATCTATATTATGCTATATGTATTTCATCTATATCTGTATTATGCTATATGTATTTCATCCTATATGTAAATTATCCTATATGTATGGCATCGTATATATTTATCCTATACTATATTATCCTATATGTATTTCTATCCTATATATATTTCATCCTATATCTATATATTATCCTATATGTATTTCATCCTATATGTATTTCATCCTATATCTATATTATCCTATATGTGTTTCATCCTATATATATTTCATCCTATATCTATATTATCCTATATCTATATTATCCTATATGTATTTCATCCTATATCTATATAAGGAGAAACAAATATAGGATTAATATAGATTTATCTGGATGAAATAATAGGATAATATAATATTAGGGATGAATGACATATAGGATAAAAATAGATATAGGATTGAGAAATACATATAGGATAACATAGATATAGGATAATATAGATATAGGATGAAATAATATAGGATAATATAGATATAAGATGAATACATATAGGATAACATAGATATAGGATAATAAGATATAGGATGAAATATATAGGATGAAATACATATAGTATAATATAGAATAGGATGTAATAGTATAGGATAAAATAGATATAGGATGAAATACATTAGGATAACATAGATATAGGATAATATAGATTAAGGATGAAATATATATAGGATGAAATACATATAGGATAATATAGATTAGGATGAAAATACATATAGGATGAATACATATAGGATATATAGATAGGATGAAATATATATAGGATGAAATACATATAGGATAAATGATATAGGATAATATATATACGATGCCATAAATATAGGATAATTTACATATAGGATGAAATACATATAGCATAATACAGATATAGGATGAAATAATATAGCATAATATAGTATAGGATGTAATACATAAGGATAATTAGATTAGGATGAATACATATGGGATAATATAGATATAGGATGAAACACATATAGGATAATATATACATAGGATGAAATGCATAAGGATAATATAGATATAGGATCAAAATACATATAGGATATATAGATATAGGTAATATATTTAGGATGCCATACAATAGGATAATTTACATATAGGATAAATACATCTAGTGATAATATAGAATAGGATGAAATACATATAGGATAATATAGATTTAGGATGAAATACATATGGGATATAGATATAGGATGAAACACATATAGGATTAATATACATAGAGATGAAAGCATATAGGATAATATAGATATAGGATCAAAACATATAGGATAAATATAGATATAGGATATATTATTTGGATGCCATACATATAGGATAATTTACATATAGGATCAAATACATATAGGATAAATACAGATATAGGATGAAATACATATAGGATAATATAGATTTAGGATGAAATACATATGGGATAATATAGATATAGGATGAATAAGTTTATTTATGTACTGAACTATCTATGTATTTATCCCCTTGTATGACTTTATTGTATTTTACTACTGTACAGCGCTGCGTCCCCAAGTGGCGCTATATAAATAAACATATGCATACATACATACACATACACATATAGGATAATACATATGGATAATGTACGTATAGTATGATATAGGTATAGGAAGAATACATTACATAGCATACTATACTATAATACTTACATACTCAGACAGGATGATGCATGGATAGGGACAATGTATATTTTACTTTTAGGAATGTTAAATACATTATAGACGGTATAGGAAACTGTGGCAATTAGAAAATATTACATTGCTCTAGTTTATCAGACATTGGTAAATTTCTTATATTTTTATATTTTTTATTTTAAATGAAGATTCGAACCTTATCATATAAACTCAATCAATCAATCATTATAAAATCTGAAAATACCTGAAACAACTGAATGAAAGAAACAGGATACTATTTTCCACTTTTTGAGCTATTAGAAATGTATACAACAGCACTAAATTATACATAGAAAAACACAGATCATATTTAGACCCCAAGCAGACTATAAGGATTTCACTAACTTATACACATCAGAACCTGTAAATAAGAATAGAAGATGATACAGTCTAGGGATATATTATAAATCAAATCAAATCAAATCTGATCAGCAGGACAAATAGACCTAGACATCTTTCCTCTTCTGAAATAGTTTAAAGGTCATATAGTCATTCCCATAGTTATATTCGGGGAATGAAGCGCACTGGAGGAACTAAGAATGCCCGGGACGTCAAGAAAAGTAATGGGAACCACCACAAATCACATTGAAGACCATCGACACACACAAACAACCGAGCGCGGTAGGACCCGCAGCCGAACCCACAATACCTCAAAAAAATCAAAAAAAGGACGAAAGCACACCACGAGACCTAAAACTTATTCAAATAATGATATCCAAAAAACAAAATTGAACAGCTAGAAGATATGGAACACAAAAGAGAACAAAATAGAAGCAGTACCGAATCTAAGAAGAGAGGAGAAGAGAAAGACAAAAGAAGAGATAGAGAGATTTTGTAAAGACGGTCATAAATAAAATGTGAAAGAAAAAAAAAGCTAAAAAAGAGAGCGAGGGGAGGGAGGGGAGAGTAGAGAGAGACGAGAGAGATCGAGGAGATCTCTAAACTCAGAGTGAGCTCACTCTCGCTCTTCTCTATATTTCTCTCTCTCCTCTCTCTTCTCTCTCTCTCTCTCTCTATCATAATACATAAGAGCTCCTAAACATCCATTGAAACCCATTGCATGCATTATGTTTGTGCCTGTGTTTCCCGTACATTTGTGTGTGGAGAGGAGTAAATAATGGGTTTCCTTAAGGCAGAGCCCTTCACCATAAATCTTTCGACCACATCCTTTACCATCTCAAACATACTTCACATTCTGTCAGTACTGAAATATTTCCTTTATTGACACTGGTGGTCAGTGAGATTGTCCTGTTTGCTCCAAGAAAGACCAGCCACACAGATTCAGACACTTTTGAAGAGACAACAAAGATATGAAATTGTAAAGCTGTTAGTTCAAGGTCATTGTCTAGGGTGTAAAGGGAGCTCTTTGTATGAGTAGAAACAACTCAGCATCAGCCCTCGAGACAGAGAAAGGAGGAGGGGCAAGATTGGGTGGGGGGTGGGTGGGAAATAGCTTGAGCAATAAACCTTTATTGATCAAGGCTGCATTTTATTCAACATTTTATGTACTCTGTCCTTGCATATGCCCAAATGCAGAGTTTTAACAGGAAACACTGAGATCAATACCTACACCATCCATACAATATCAGCTATAGTAATGGGATAGTAAGTGATGCCAAAATGCTTGTGTAGATCCAGATTTATTCTATCTTTTGCAATATAGACAAATAGGTGCAATATACAATGTAACATCCAACTGATCTCATTGCCTTCCTGTACCTTCCAATGTTTAGTAAGACTACAATCTGAACAAGACAGAGAGGAAGTAGTATATGTTTAATGTAGTCCAATATAGATTGTTTATATTGATGAAAGCTTTGTACATACCCAATGCTATAGTCTGTTATTTACTACAAATATACAATCTACCACACATATAACCCCCCCCACATACACACACACAGATTAGGGAGAGGGAGAAAAAAAGATAGATAGATAGATAGATAGATAGATAGTAGATAGATAGATAAATATACAGATACAGGATATGTAATAGATAGATTGATAGATAGATGAGATAGATAGATAGACAGATACATTGATATTTAATAGATATATTGATATATAGATAGATGGATGGATGGATGGATGGATAGTAGATGATAGATAGATAGATAGATAGATGATAGATGATGGGTGGAGGATACATAGATACATAGATAGAATATAGAATATAGATAGATAGATGATAAGATAGATAAAGAGATAGATAGTAATAATAGATAGATAATAGATAGATAGATAGATAGTAGATAGATGAGATAGATAGATAGATCGATAGATTCTCTAGGTAGGTAAGTAGGTAATAGGTTGCACAAAATAGATAGATAGACAGACAGCGGACCAAAAGATTGATAGACTGACAGACAGACCGAGATATAGAGAGATAGATAGATAGATAGATAGATAGATAGATAGATAGATACTTAAAGTTGGGAGGAAAATGATTGATAGATAGATACTTAAAGTTGGTAGGAAATTATAGATAGATAGATAGTAGATAGATAGATAGATAGATAGAGGATAGACAGACAGAGAGAGAGAAATGAGAGAGAGATGATGAGAGAGGAGATGGATGGATGGATGGATGGATGGAATAAATAAATAGATGGATGGATAGATAGATAGATAATAAATAAATAGATAGATGGATAGGTAGATAATAAATAAATAGATGGATAGATAGATAGATAGATAGATAGATAGATAGATAGATAGATAGATTAGATAGATAGATAAAAATAAATAGATGGATAGATAGACAGATAGATAATAAATAAATAGATGATGGATAGATAGATAGATAGATAGATAGATAGATAGATAGATGATAGGATTAGAAAGATGGTAGATTAGATAGGGATATAGATAGATAGATAGATAGATAGATAGATAGATAGATAGATAGATAGATAGATAGATAGATAGATAGATAGATGATAGATGAAAGAGTAGTAGAGGTAGATTAGAAGAGATATAGATAGATGATAGATAGATAGATAGATAGATAGATAGATAGTAGATAGTACATACTTAAAGTGGTAGGAAAATGATTGATTGATAGATAGTACTTAAAGGTGGAGTAAAGATGATAGATAGATAGATAGATAGATAGACAGACAGACAGACAGAGAGATGGATGGATGGATGGATGGATGGATGGATATAATAAATAGATGGATGGATAGATAGATAGATAGATAATAAATAAATAGATAGATGGAGAGTAGATATAAATAATAGATGGATAGATAAATAGATATAGATTAGAGATGGTAGATTAGTAGATAGATGAAGATAGAAGATAGATAGATAGATAGATAGATAGATAGATAGATAGATAGATAGATAGATAGATAGATAGATACTTAAAGTATGTAGGAAAATGATTGATAGATAGATAGATAAATAATTAAAGTTGGTGGGAAAATTATAGATAGATAGATAGATAGATAGATAGATAAGATAGATAGATAGATAGAAGAGATGATAGAAGAAGAAGAAGAGAGAGAGAGATGGATGATTGGTGATGGTAATAAATAAATAGAGGATGGATAGATAGATAGTAGATAGATAGATAGATAGATAGATAGATAGTAATAAATAGATGGTGGATAGAAGATAATAAATAATATAGATGGATAATAGATAGATAGTAGATAGATAGATAGATAGACAGACAAAGAGACAGAGAGAGAGAGATGGATGGATGGATGGATGGATGGATGGATAATAAATAAATAGATGGATGGATAGATAGATAGATAGATAGATAGATAGATAGATAGATAGATAGATAGATAGATAGATAACAAAAATAGAGGATAATAGATAGTAAGATAATAAATAATAGATGATGGATTAGATAGATAGATAGATAGATAGATAGATAGATAGATAGAGGTAGATTAGATAGGTAATAGATAGATAGATAGATATAGATAGATATAATAGATAGATAGAGATAGATTAGATAGATGTAGATAGATAGTATGATAGTGATAGATTAGATAGATAGAAATAAGATAGATAGAAGAGAAAAGAGAAGATAGGAGAGAAGAGATAAATAGAGTAAGAGCAAGATGAAGATAGATGGTTGAAGAGAGGGAGGAGAGGAGGGAGAGGGATGGAGAAAGAGGAAGGAGACAGGTAGAGAGAGAGAGAGAGATAGATGGGGGGAGGTAAAAAAAGAAGGAAAGAAATAGATTGATTGATAGATGAGTAGAGTATATAGATAGATAATAGATGATTTATCATGATAGATGTAGATTGTTGATAGTAGATAGATATAGATATAGATATATAGATAGAGAGATAGAGATAGATAGATAGATAGATAGATAGATAGATAGATAGATAGATAGATAGATAGATAGATAGATAGATAGATAGATAGATAGATAGATGATAGATAGATAGATGATTGATAGATAGATAGAAAGAAAGAAAGAGTGAGAGAGATAGATAGATAGATAGATAGATAGATAGATAGATGATTGATAGATGATTGATAGATAGATAGATAGATAGAAAGAAAGAGAGAATGAGATAGATAGATAGATAGATAGATAGATAGATAGATAGATAGTAGATAGATAGTAGATAGATAGATAGTGTGTGGTGTGTGTGTAAGTGTGTGTGAGACACTGAAGCAGTTAAATAATTAGTCCGGTGAATTTTGCCATTGGACTAGTAGCAATACCTCTGTATTGCCATGAGAGGAGACAGTCTCCCATTCACTAATCACACGGACAGGATCACTTTCCCCAGCACGTATTTCATGTTTAGATTCATTTGCCAGGCGGACCTTTCAATCACCCTAAGGACACATTGTACCAATATATAAATGTCAATTAAACCCCAAACTAAATGCTGCTGCTGGAGACACTTCCCCCTGAACTGGTTAATGTTCTATGAAATGCAGCAGGGACTAAAGTCCAAACCAGACCCCCCAGTCCCCACTAAAAGGGAACTTGGTGCTGACACCACATTGGAAAGAAGAGCAGATTCTGGAAGGAAACAGAGAAAAGTCCAACTTACCCACTGCTAGGAAATGGCTCAGTGATCCACAATTTTCCTTTCACTTCGCCCAGGACATCTCCTCTTTAACACACACATGTGACCTGCAGACTTATTACAGGGAAATGGCCTTGGAGGGAGAAGCAGACAGTAGTTAAGAAGCTTTAAAACTGCTTCACACAAAGGGAATAAAGGACAAAGTGCCTAGTGATCCTACCCAGTCTTATGGTCGGTCATTAGCTGTCTAGACTTCAAATGACACCTTCTAGCCTTCTAGTTGTCCACAAACAGGGAGCGACCGATACTCAGTTTGGAGCTGCTCAGGAGATGGGATTTTTCTCCAATCTGATCTTTACAATGTCCGATCCGATAATGTCAAGGTCATAGCGACTCGGCTGTGCCACGGTCAAGGGTAAAAACCCACTACTCTCTGTCTGGGGCCCATACCCACTGCTGTCTGTCTGGGGTCCATAACCCACTGCTGTCTGTCTGGGGCCCATAACCCACTGCTGTCTGTTGGGGCCCATAACCCACTGCTGTCTGTCTGGGGCCCATAACCCACTACTGTCGGTCTGGGGCCCGTTACACACTACTGTCTGTCTGGGGCCCATAAACCACTGCTGTCTGTTGGGGCCATAACCCACTGCTGTTGTCTGGGGGCCCATAACCCACTGCGCGTCTGTCTGGGGCCCATAACCCACTACTGTCTGTCTGGGCCCATAACCCACTAGGTTATACAGTATATACTAGGGAACCTGCATCTCTAAAATCAAGAAATGACGTCCCCCCCCACAAAACATATACACACACACACACACACACACACACACACACACACCACAAACACACCACACAACACATACCATACAACATACATACACACCTACATACATACACACTACATACTACTACACACCTAAATACATACTACATACATACATACATACATACGTGCAAACCCTACATACATACATAAACACCTACATACATACATACATAATACATACATGCATGCACACCTACATACATTCATAAACACCTACATTCATACATACACACATTCATGCATACATACAACACACACACATAACATTATTACCACATAATTAATATTGAATTTGATTTTTACATAAACAAGATGTTTTTTTACAAGAAACAGAAATAAACACTGAAACACACAAAATGACATCACAATATTACGTCTGCAATCAACACAACAAACAAAATTAAACAGCTGTAAAGTTTACTCTTGATATAAATGCCTTATTTTATTATCCTAATGCTAGTTAATGAGATTTATTCATAAGGGTTAATAGTTGGTTCCATAGTATTCCTATTACCAAATACCATTCACCTTGGACAAAGGGAACATCCCATTAAGGCTGGTTTGCATATGGAATTGTTTATTACAAAACACCCAACCACAGCAACAGTAATAAGAAATTAGAATAAGAAAATAACAATCTCACCCAACCCAGTGCAGGGCTAAGATTCCATTCACATTAATTCCTATGTCTGCAGTTCTGCCTGTCTTTACCCACTATGACTAATACTCAAACATCATTATACAGCCTGCAATGCAAATTAATGCTACCAGCTGCTGCAGCTTTCATAATGACAAGGTTCCATTTAGCAGACTGAACTTATCAGATCATTTTTATTGTTTCAGATTTTACATATAATACTAATAATATTCCCCAACAATATACACCAAACAAATATAAAATCACCCACAACAAGAAAAGAGGCACACGTGCATATATAGTCATATACACACAGACCCCCTATCTTATTTATTACAGGGTGTTGTTTGCAGTATCACTGAAATACTAATGAGAGAATTAATCATTATCATGCGGGCTTTAACTTGGACTTGTATATGATGTTTATTATTCAGACTCTCTATATTCCTCTTTCTTTCTAGACTGTCTCTCCGTTTTTCTTCTTCTTTTAGATTGTAACTGTCTATGTTCCTCTCTCTTCTTTTAGATTGTATCTGTTGTTTCCTCTTCCTTCTCTTTCTTTAGATTGTATCTGTTGTCTTCTCTGTCTCTTCTCTTTTTTAGATTGTAACTGTCTTGTTTCCTTGTCTTCTCTTTTTTAGATTGTATTGTCTGTTTCCTGTCCTTTCTCTTTCTTTCTTTTAGATGTGTATCGTCTCTGTTTCCTCTGTCTCTTCTTCCTTTTTTAGATTGTAATGTCTCTATTTCCTCTTCTTCTCTCTTCTTTTAGATGTATCTGTCTCTGTTTCTCTTCTCTTCTCTCTTTTTTAGATTGTATCTGTCTCTGTGTTCCTGTCTCTTTCTTTAGACTGTATCTGTCATTGTGTTCTTTCTCCTTTAAGCTGTCTCTCTGTTGCTCTCTGTCCCTTTTCTCTTGATTTTGCTTTTCAGAATCTGAAGCCAATGTAGTCCCTGAAGTTCCCTCTGATTTAGAGATGAACAAATGACAAAGAATCATTCCATGACATATTTCATTGTGATTTAAACCCCCTGTTGATTGTTTGTATTTTCTCAGTGTTCTTTATTGTGTAGAATTTCTGTCTAATTCCTAGATTAATCTGTGCTGAGACAATCTAGTAGAATTTAGACCATTGGGCCTGTCTTGGATCTGAAGTCAAACATGAATTTAATTCCCTGTAATGGGGAGATGTAACAAGCTGCACTGGGTTCATTGGACCTTGATAAGTTGTTAGGTGGGTTTGATTCTTCTTCAGTAATAAATTAATCAAGTTCTTTGTCAGGATTTTCAATGACTGCCTGAATATCAAACCTCCCAAAATCCACATCATTATCATTCCAAATACTGTCACTGGATTCATTGTTGTGCTTTCATATTTTAAACATTAAAGATATGTGGAAAGTTATAACACGATCGCAACCAAAAACCGCCAGACTAGCCAACAATCCTATATACCAAAACAGAGGACAACTCATTAAAAACGTGGAAAGTCAGAGAGGAAATAATATGGGAAAAGGCGGAGATCAGTCAGGTCTACTTCCAAAGGGGGGGGAGCGAGAGGGGAATGGGGGAGGCAGGGGGGATGTGCGGGGAGCGACCGAGGAAAGAGAACACACACACCACAGGAAAGAAACTGAAGCGGCAGTAGAGGAGATACAGGAAGAAACAAAAAAATAGGATACGGGAGAGAGAAGAGAGAGGCACACACAGGAAGAGGCGAGACGAGGCAGGGAGAGAGACAAAGAAGAGACGAGAAGGAGAGAGAGAGAGAGAGAGAGAGATGGAGAGAGAGATAGAGAACACACCACGCACAGGAATAGACGAAGGAGGGAGAGAGAGAGACGGGAAGAGAGCCAAAGGAAAAGACGGGGACGAGAGGACGGGGGAGAAGGAGAGAGAGGCCACACAGGAGAGAGACGAAAGAGGGAGAGAGACAAAGAAGAGACGACAAGAGAGACAAAACAAGAAGGAGAGCAGAGGGGAGACAGGGAGAAAGAGGGAAGAGGCGAGAGGACAGACAAAAGGGAGAGAGGCCAAGAGGACGGAAACGCGGCGAGGGGACGGGCGAAAAGAGGAGGGGGGGCACGCAAAGCCCGGGGAGGGCGCCGAGAAGAGGGGAGAGACAGAGAGAGAGAGAGAGAGAGAGAGAGAGAGAGGGAGAGAGAAGAGAGAGAGAGAGAGAGAGAAGAGACGAAGAAGAGACGAAGGAGAAGACGAGAAGAGAGACAAAGAAGGGGGACAGGGGGAACAACAAGAAGAAGAGCCGGGGACAAGAAGGGGAGGCGGGGGGGGGGGGGGGGAGGGGAGAGGGGGCGCTGAGAGAGAAAGACACAAGGAAAGACGACACAGAGAGGGAGAAGAGAGGAAGAGAACTACAAGGAAGGATAGACGACACGAGAGGAGAAGAGGAAAGAGAACAGACGGAAGAGACGACACGAGAGAGAGAGAAGAGAGAGACACAGGAAGAGACGACACGAGGGGAGAAAGACAGAATAGGAGACACACAGGAAGGAGACGACCACGAGATGGAGAAGAGAGGACACACAGGAAGAGACGACAACTAGAGGAGAAGAGGAGAACACACAGGAAAGCGACGACACGAGAGGAGAAGAGAGAAAGAGACACACACGAAAGAGACTGAAACGAGAGGAGAAGAGAGAAAGAGACACACAGGAAGGGAGACGACCACGAGAGGAGAACAGAGAGACACACAGAGGAGAGACTACACTGGAGAGGAGAAGAGGAAAGATACACACACGAGAGCGACATATGAGAGGAGTAGAGAGAAAGAGAAAACACAGAGGAAGACAGAAGAGGAAGAGGAGAGACACACAGGGAAAAGGAGGAAACGAGAGGAGGAAGACGGAAAAGACACACACGAATAGACACGAGAGGAGAAGAGAGAAAAAAAAAGAAAGTGAAGCAAACATGGAAGAGACGACCACGAGAGTAGAAGAGAGAGACACCACAAAGAAGAGGACGACACGAGAGGCATAAGATATAAAAGCCACACATAATAGACTACATCGATGATGAAACATAGAACTCTACACAATTACGGGTTCTGTACAGGATTAGCACATAGAACTGAAATTAAAGTTGGCGGTCCGAGAGGGCTCTGTTGGGAATAAATCGAAAAAAAAGGGGTTATATGTGTGTAAGATTGTTATATTGTAGTAAATAACAGACTAATAGCATTGGGTATGTACAAAGCTTTCATCAATATAAACACAATCTATATGGACTACATTATAACATATACTTACTTCTCTCTGTCTTGTTCAGATTGTAGTCTTACTAAGATTGGAAGGTACAGGAATGCAATGAGAGTCAGTGGATGTTACATTGTATATTGCACCTATTTGTCTATATTGCAAAAGATAGAAATAAATCTGGATCTACACAAGCATTTTGGCATCACTTACTATCCCATTACTATAGTGATATTGTATGGATGGTGTAGGTATTGATCTCAGTGTTTCACTGTTCAAAACTCTGCATTTGGGCAGATGCAAGGACAGAGTCACAGAAAATGTTGAAAAAATGCAGCTTGATCAATAAAGGTTTATTGCTCAAAGCTATTTCCACACCACCCCCACCCAAATCTTGCCCCTCCCCTTTCTCTGTCTCGAGGGCTGATGCTGAGTTTTTCTACTCATACAAAGAGCTCCCTTAACACCCTAGACAATGACCTTGAACTAACGCTTTACAATTTATATCTTTGTTGTCTCTTCAAAAGTGTCTGAATCTGTGTGGCTGGTCTTTCTTGGAGCAAACAGGACAATCTCACTGACCACCAGTGTCAATAAAGGAGAATATTTCAGTACTGACAGGAATGTGAAGATGTTTGAGATGGTAAAGGATGTGGTCAGGAAAGGATTTATGGTGAAGGGCTCTGCCTTAAGGAAACCCATTATTTACTCCTCTCAACAACAAATGTACGGGAAACACAGGCACAAACATAATGCATGCATGGGTTTCAATGGAATGTTTAGGAGCTCTTATGTATTATAGATAGAGAGAGAGAGAGAGAGAGAGATGAGAGAGAGAGAGAGAGAGAGAGAGAGAGAGAGAGGGAGAGATAGAGAGAGAGAGAGAGAGAGAGAGAGAGAGAGAGAGAGAGAGAGAGAGACGAGAGAGGAGAAGAGAGAGAGAGATATAATACATCAAGCATAGAGTGAGAAATAATAAAATTAGATATTAGAAGAGAGATAAATAGATAAGTTGGGTGGATAGACAGACAGACAGACAGACAGACAGACGACAGACAGACAGACAGACAGAGATAGATAGATAGAATATAGATAAGATATAGATAGATAGATAGATAGATCAACAATGTTAGAGAGTGAGGCATAATAATTTAGATAACAAAACAGATATATAAATAGATATGGTGTAGATAGACAGATAATTTATGAGAGATAAATAGAGATAGCGAGAGAGAGATACATAATAGAATTAGATAATAGAACAGATTGATAAATAGATACAGGGTAGACAGACAGATGATAGATAGATAGATAGATAGATAGATAGATAGATAGATAGATAGATAGATAGATAGAGAGAGAAAGAGAGAGAGAGATGTTCAGATTATTATTATTTTTACAGATAATGTGTATTTAAATCGTGGCCTCACCTTGGAACAATGAACTCGTTGAGTTATCCACTTTCAGTAACCACCAGCAATTCATTATTTGTTCGTTTTGAAATGATGTTGTTTACCACGAGGTCCACCCCTCCCCCATGGAATGTGATAGAATGCAGATGGACTTAACCCCCAATTACAAATTACAATTAAATACTTGAACAGATCCCAGGGCAATTCTAATGTAGTTAACTCCAGTGCGCATTCATGTATCCCCAGAATGATAACTATGGGATGACTATTGACTTTAACTATTTCAGGAGAGAAAGATGTCTATGTCTATTTGTCCTGGCTGATCAGATTTGATTGATTTGATTTATAATATATCCCTAGACTGTATCACTTCTTATTTACAGGTTCTGATGTGTATAAGTTAGTGAAATCCTTATAGATCTGCTTGGGGTCTAAATATGATCATGTTGTTTCTATGTATAATGTAGTGCTGTTGTATACAATTTCTAATAGCTCAAAAAGTGGAAAATAGTATCCTGTTTGCTTTACATTTCAGTTGTTTCAGGTATTTCAGATTTTATAATGATTGATTGATTGAGTTTATATGATAAGGTTCGAATCTTCATTTAAAATAAAAAAATATAAAAATAAGAAATTTACCAATGTCTGATAAACTAGAGCAATGTAATATTTTCTAATTGCCACAGTTTCCTTATACCGTCTATAATGTAATTAACATTTCCTCTATACAAGTAAAATATACATTGTATCCCTATCCATGCATTTCATCCTGTCTGAGTAGTGTATAGATGTATAGTATAGTATGCTATGTATGTATTCTATCCTATACCTATATCATACTATACGTACATTATCCATATGTATATTATCCTATATGTGTATGTGTATGTATGTATGCATATGTTTATTTATATAGCGCCACTTGGGAGGCGCACGCGTGTACAGTAGTAAAATACAATAAAGTCATACAAGGGGATAAATACATAGATAGTTCAGTACATAAATATATAACTTATTTCATCCTATATCTATATTATCCCATATGTATTTCATCCTAATCTATATCCTATATGTATTCATCCTATATCTGTATTATACTATATGTATTTGATCCTATATGTAAATTATCCTATATGTATGGCTCCTAAATATATTATCCATATCTATATTTATCCTATATGTATTTGATCCTATCTATATTATCATATATGCTTTCATCCTATGTATATATTATCCTATATGTGTTTCATCCTATATCTATATTATCCCATATGTATTTCATCCTAAATCTATATTATCCTATATGTATTTCATCCTATATCTATATTATACTATATGTATTTCATCCTATATGTAAATTATCCTATATGTATGGCATCCTAATATATTATCCTATATCATTATCCTATAGTATTTGACTATATCTATATTATCCTATATGCATTTCATCCTATGTATATATTATCCTATATGTGTTTCATCCTATATCTATATTATCCCATATGTATTCATCCAAATCTATATTATCCTATATGTATTACATCCTATATCTATATTATGCTATATGTATTTCATCCTATATCTGTATTATGCTATATGTATTTCATCCTATATGTAAATATATCCTATATGTATGGCATCGTATATTATTATCCTATATCTATATTATCCTATATGTATTTCATCCTATATATATTTCATCCTATATCTATATATCCTATGTATTTCATCATATGATTTCATCCTATATCTATATTATCCTATATGTATTTCATCCTATATATATTTCATCCTATATCTATATTATCCTATATCTATGTTATCCTATATGTATTTCATCCTATATCTATTTTATCCTATATGTATTACATCCTATATCTATATTATACTATATGTATTTCATCCTATATTATTCATCCTATATCTTATATTCCTATACTATGTTATCCTATATGATTTCATCTTTATATTAATTATCCTATATATATTTCATCCTATATCTATATTATCCTATATCTATGTATCCATATGTATTTCACATCTAATCTATTTATCCTATATGATACATCCTATATCTATATTATCCTATATGTATTCATCCATTTTATATCTATATTATCCTATATGTTTCATCCTATATATATTTCATTATCTATATCTATATTATCCTATATCTATATTATCCTATATGTATTTCATCCTATATCTATATTATCCTATATGTATTTCATCCTATATCTATATTATCCTATATGTATTTCATCCCATATTTATATACATGTTTCAAGCACTTATATATTTCATGATGCACATATTTATTTATTTATTTATTTATCGTCCCCTTGTACGGCTTTTGTATTCTATATTGTACAGCGCTGCGTCCCCAAGTGGCGCTATATATATTAACATATACATACATTATCCTATATGTTTTTCATCCTATATGTATAGTATCCTATATCTTTATTATACTATATGTAAGTTATCTGTGTGTATATTAGACTATATTTATATTATCCATATGTATATTAACATATATGTATAGTAACCTAAATGTATATTATCGTAGGTATATGTATATTATCGTATATGTATATTATCGTATATGTATATTATCCAATATGTATAGTATCCTATACGTATGTATGGAATTCAAGATGTATGTATAATGTTATCCTATTAACATATATGGGTATTATCCAATGTGTATATTATCCATGTGTATATTACCCTATTTTTATATAATCATGTATGTAAATTATACACGTGTTCTGCTAAGCTTTATTATTCTTTAATAATCTTTATTATTAGCAGTATTAATAATGCTTTTGTAACTTGTGAAGGTTCTCATTCATCCAGGTCATGGTATATCTGTTGTATTCAATTAGATCAACTGGACTTGAAACGTCTTCAAGAACTACATTTCAAGTCCAGTTGATCTAATTGAATACAACAGATATGCTTTTGTAACGTTTTTCTCCCCTTCACTGGTGTAACATAGAATTTACATAACTGAATAATTCAGTACATTGCTTTAATAAGTTAGTCAGTGGTTAAGGGTTGTTTGATTGGCAACAACAGAAGGGAAAGAGATTTCCAGGGTCTATTCCCACTGTTACTAATCACTAATAGAGGGGACAGTGGGATTCATTGATTAGACTGTAGATTTCCTTTCTATGTTTCCAGGGTTGGGTTTTTATTAGTTTTTATCTAGATTAGTAATAATTATCTAAATTAGCTATTATTTACATTAGTTATTATCTATATTAGTTATAATCTATATTAGCTATTATCTATATTAGTTATTATCTATAATAGTTATCTATATTAGTTATAATTATCTATATTAGTTATATTAGTTAAAATTATTTATTTTAGTGATTATCTATATTAGTTATTATCTGCATTATGTATAATGATCTATATTAGTTATCATTATCTATATTAGATATAATTATTTATCTTAGTTATTATCTATATTAGCTATTATCTACATTATTTATAATGATCTATATTAGTTATAATTATCTATATTAGTTATCATCTACAGTATTTATAATGATCTATATTAGTTATAATTATGTATATTAATTATCATATACAGTATTTATAATGATCTATATTAGTTATAATTATGTATATTAATTATCATATACAGTATTTATAATGATCTATATTAGTTATAATTATGTATATTAGTTATTATCTACATTAGTTATTATCTACATTAGCTATAATTATCTATATTAGTTATTACATGTATTAGTTATTATTTACATTAGTTATAATCATTAATGTTAGTTATTATATATATTAGTTATTATTATCTACACTATTTTCTCGGAATTTACATTTTCTGTATATCAATTAACCCTGGGTAGACAAATGGAGAAAACAAGGCGTGCATCACTAAAAAGGGGTAATAAAAATAACAATTACAATAACAACAATAAAAAACAACTATTATGATTGTTTGGTTGTTATATAATAATAATAATAATAATAATAATAATAATAATAATAATGCTCATAGAAGACTATGCTTATAAACCACCATTTTACATACGAATAAAGGGATTTAGTTGCTGTAATCCCCTACCTCCTGTCCTGTTTTTACAGTGCAGTGTTACATAGAATAGATGAATAATCTTGTTATTACTGGTGTTACTGTGTTACATAAATGACCAGTCCTGTTTGTACTGGTGTTACTGTATTACATAGATTATCAGAGCTGTTATTACTGTTACATAGATGTCCAATCCTATTATTACTGTAATACATAGATTTCCTGTCCTGTTATTACTGTGTTACATACATGTCCAGTCCTGTTATTACTGTGCTATATAAATGTCCATTCCTGTTATTACTGTGTTACATAGATGCCCAGTCCTGTTATTACTGGTGTTACTGTGTTACATAGATGTCCAGTCCTGTTATTACTGGTGTTAATGTGTTACATAAATGATCAGTCCTGTTATTACTGGTGTTACTGGGCTATATTAATGACAAGTCCTGTTAATACTGTTGTTACATAGATGACCAGTACTGTTATTACTGGTGTTACTGTGTTATATTGATGACCAGTCCTGTTAATACTGGTGTTACTGTGTTATATTAATGACCAGTCCTATTATTGCTGGTGTTACATAGATGACAAGTACTGTTATTGCTGGTGTTACTGTGTTACATACATGATCAATCCTGTTTTTACTGTTGTTACATAGATGGCCCGTCCGATTACTACTGGTTTTACTGTGTTGTATTGATGACCAGTCCTGTTATTACTGGTGTTAATGTGTTATATTGATGACCAGTCCTGTTATTATTGGTGTTACATAGATGACCAGTCCTGTTATTACTTGTGTTATATTGATGACCAGTCCTGTTATTACTGGTGTTACTATGTTATTTTGATGACCAGTCATGTTATTACTGGTGTTACATAGATGACCAGTCCTGTTATTACTGGTGTTACTGTGTTTTATTGATGACCAGTTCTGTTATTACTTGTATTATATTGATGACCAGTCCTGTTACTACTAGTGTTACTGTGTTATATTGTTGACCGGTCCTGTTATTACTGATGTTACTTAGATGACCGGTCGTGTTATTACTGGTGTTACTGTCACACTGATTGCCAGTCCAATTATTACTGGAGTTTTACTGTGTTACATAGGTTGTAAGTCCTGTTATTACTAAGTTACTATGTTACATTAATTGCCATTCATGTTGTTTCTGGAGTATTACTGTGTTATTTAGATTGCCAGTCCTGTGTTACATAGATTTCCAGTCCTGTTAGTACTGGAGTTTTATGTGTTACATAGGTTGCCAGTCCTGTTATTACAGGAGTAACTGTATTGCTTAGATTACCAGTCCTGTGTTCTATATATTGCTAGTCCTGTTATTACTGGAGTTTTACTGTGTTCCATAGATTGCCAGTCCTGTTTATTACTGGTGGTTTACTGTGTTCCATAAATTGTCAGTCCTGTTATTAGTGGAGTTACTGTGTTCCATAGATTGCCAGTTCTGTTATTACTGGAGTTTTACTGTGTTCCATAAATTGCCAGTCCTGTTATTAGTGGAGTTACTGTGTTCCATAGATTGCCAGTCCTGTTATTACTGGAGTTACTGTGTTCCATAGATTGCCAGTCCTGTTATTACTGGAGTTACTGTGTTCCATAGATTGTCAGTCCTGTTATTATGGTGTAACTGTGTTCCATTGGTTGTCAATACTGTTATTACTGGTGTAGCTGTTTTCTATTGGTTGCCAGTGTACTGAGAATTCTTCACGTTTTTGGTTTGTTCTCACTTGGCTAGAAGAGGGCGTTCCTGTAATAATACACTGAGACGTACATGGATACCCACGTGACGCCGGTTGGCCAATGACAGCAATCTCTAGGTTTGACTATGTTAAATGTCAGATGGCAATAAACTAGAAGCTGCTGGTCAGGCCCGCGGAAATGGGAGAACATAATCTTCTTAATCCCGGGTTTGTGGGACCTTTGGTGAACATCCACACTGGGGACACCTTCTACTTCCCCAATTTCAGGACCCCAGGAGGGCAGTTGCCTGGTTTGCCCACATTTTCTTACCCAAGAAGGGAAAATGTCTGTTCTTTGCCCTGGGCATCCAGTGAGCCCTGCAGTGCCTACCCCCAGCCCTATCTCAGCAGCCCAGTCTCCATGAACACTTCCTTCAGTAGGGCTTGTGACTTAGCCCTGGTGGAAGAGACCAAATGCTACTACAGGGAGCCTTGTAACCCTGACACCCCCAGCCTGAAGAGAGAGGACAGGATCAAAGAGAACAACAATGTCCTGATGCCCCTGGACAGTGGGATCCATAACACCATGGGCAGCACTTTCCATAAATATGACTACACAGCTGTGGACCCCCCATCCTGCCAATCTCTAGAATCAGACTCCAGCTCTTCCCTGCTCAATGAAGGAACCAAGAACCCAATAGCTGAGACAGTAATGGCTTCTCCTAACCAGGGCAGCAGTCTCCCAGCTAACGGTAAGACACCCCCCCCCCACACACACACACACACACACTCTATGTCCATGACCATGGCTGCTTTTGCTTGACTGAGCAGATATGTTTTGTTCTTTTATGTGAGATTCATGTGTTTTGTTGGACTGAGACCACTAGGGGTAGCACTGAAATACCTCCATGTGCCTTTATTGGGTTAAAACAGAGGAGATAAAATGGGGAGGGGTGGGTGTGAGCAATAAACATGTAAATATGCTATAAATGGGGATGCATTCCATCCATGGCACCTAAACCTTTCAGTGATGATTGCCAGGGGATAAAACATTACACCATGATCTCCAATCAATTACCATGTTGTCTTTTAACATATGAATAACTCAGTGTAATCCCATTCATTATTGCTAGTCACATGTCTGTGTCACACATTTGCTACTTGTGTATAGAGATCTATATATGGCACATAAGGACATGGTCAATGAGGTCCTACTGTGTATGGAGGTTTATCGGTAGCTATAGGGGGTTTAGAGCAGACTGGTGGCTGTGTGTTATCAGCACTATCCTTGTTCTTTCCTACCAGGAGCTCCATGGTATCCCCTTCACTCGAGGTCCAGAAAGAAAAGGAAGCCTTATTCCAAGCTACAGCTGGCTGAGCTGGAAGGGGAGTTTATGGTCAATGAATTTATCACAAGGCAACGGAGAAGGGAACTGTCTGATCGGCTGAGTCTGAGCGACCAGCAGGTGAAGATTTGGTTCCAGAATCGTCGGATGAAGAAGAAAAGACTTTTAATGAGAGAACAAGCTCTGTCATTCTTCTAACCCCCGAGCCCCAGACAGGTTAAATCACATGTATCTTAATGACAACTGTATCACACTGAACCATGTTTGATAAAGTCATTATTTGATTTCTGCCATAAACTCAAAAGTCTGACTCCTCATCAACCTGTTCCAATCACTGTTTGAGGCAAAATGAGAGATCTAAAGGCATAATCAAGAGGGACAGTGTGAGAGGTTTGGGAGCAAAACTGAGGAAACATTCCTTCCCAAACATACGTGATTCTCTGCAAGTCTTAGGGATACTGTGTCCATAGACACTGCATGTTGTAAGTCCTTCATGGTTTTGTGTTTTTTCTGGTTCCAGCTGTTGGCAAAAGAACACAACAGTGTTGCCCTGCTATAAGGTGGCAGTGCACTTTACCCTAAATGAACCCATTGCTGCAGTTGCAAGTGGGTGGGCAATAGTTACATGCAATATCCCCCACACAGCATTTCACTTACACAACACTATAGGATCTGTGGGCTAATTAACCCTTCCAGATTGCAAGGTCTTGGCTGAAACCTTTGGTATGAGAAATGATACAATGTTTCCTTCTCCTACAAAAAGCAGTTCTAAATATTGTGTCAGTGTGTCAATGGAATTCATACTATATATATAATGTCGCCCATGTCTTGGTATCTTTGTATTTCCTCTGTGTAACTAACTTTATGTCTGTTTCTGTATATCTATCTATCTATCTATCTATCTATCTATCTATCTATCTATCTCTGTCTGTCTGTTTGTCTGTCTGTTTGTCTGTCTGTTTGTCTGTCTGTCTGTCTATATATTATCTATCTATCATCTATCATCTGTCTGTCTGTCTGTCTGTCTGTCTGTCTATCTATCTATCTGTCTATCTATCTGTTTGTCTGTCTGTCTTTCTGTCTGTCTTCCTCTCTCCATACATTCATGTATGTATGTAAAAAATAAAAATTACATATTTACATGTAAAGAATAAAATTCCACTGGCACTAGAGTTGTTTTTTAAACATTATTAAATTACACAAACTTGAACTGAAAAATGAACTGTATAGTCATAGCACACACACACTTGGGGCCGGTTTTGGTTGGACTATTCTGTTTGTATATACATAGTCACATATACATTGTATATATACAAGTGTGTTTATTTTACATTACAAACGAACCTTTCCCTTGACAAGAAACCCTTGGAACATAGACAAGCTGTGACTATCTGAGCAATAAAGAAGGCGCTAACTACTAATATTTTATTTTATCTTAAGGGCAGTAATGGTCTAGTCCACCAGTCCATTAAATTGTCACTTATTCACACAAAGGGGAAACAAACTGCACAGAAATCATTAAAAGTTAAACTGTTTCCATAAACTGAACTTTATGCCGGTCCGGCCATTAACCGGCCTTGAACTGGGACATGGTCAGAGAAAATCTTCCCTATAAAACGAGGTTCTGGTGATTTTCATTGACACAATTAAGACACCACTTTAATTCCCCCTTAAAAACATGAAATGTAACCTCTTGGCTCTGCCATGTCTGCAGTGCTGGATTACACCAAATGGTGCAGGGAGAAAATAACCATTAGCCAAGTAATAACTGTCAGCTGGACTTGCCATAAAATGTTTATTGAATTCCCTGGGCTAAAAAAAAATCGTATTTTAAATGAATCTAGGACTCATACATATATACACAATGTTTGTGTTTCTGTGTGTAATATATATATATATATATTATACTTCACACACCCAATGATGTACAGTTGTTGAATTTAAGACATGCTTTCCTTCTGCATGTCAGCTGGTGCTACGGCTCAGTCTTTTTGTATTCATTTTTTTAAGAGTCCCATTTCCTGTGTCACTGTTTGACATAGAGACTTGGTGGACTTGCCAGTGACAGACTCTATGGCTCTCTGTGAAGTGTTAAAATAATAATGGGTTCAGCCACATGGTTCTAGGATTAATGAAATATGTTAATTGTCAATTAATTAATGATGGTTATTGTATATACAGAGCATGGAGGTATGTAAAAGGTTTCCTGCATCAAAAGCTTCCAGAAAATACAATATTGCAAAGACTCAGTTCAATATCTTGGGTAAAGCCTATAGAGAGAGCAGTAGAAAGATCAAAGGGATCTAGCGGACAGACAGCACAATGGAGACTTTTCCCTCTCCTAACATTGGTCCATTCATTTTATTTCAAATGGGATTAATTTTATTGCAAACCACCAATTTCTGGGATGTTTAAATTACCTCCACGTGCTTCTCTTTACGTCCCTGATCAGGGAAGGGAGAACTGCCTAAAGAATTTCTTATTTACGACCTGTAAATGATGGAGTAGATCCCAGGAAAAATCTCCTTCAATCGTGGCTGCTTTTCATCAAGTTCTTAGTTAGCCCACACGGGTTGATTCCTGCTCCTGGCTCTCTCATTCACTTCACTGCTCATAAGGGAGCAAACAGCACAACTCACCCCTGTATTGTATATACTCCAATGTACACATCACCCAGAATGCTGCCTAATTACATTATTGATATAGCACAGCCCTTTAGGGATCTTGTTTTATTGGGAGTCACATCACTTCTGGAGACAAAATTGCTTACTAGAAATATTGGCTGGGACTGCAGTGAAATGTCTGGTGTTGCACATCAGTACTAAGCACTTTCTACAGTCTGGGTCCCAGGAGTAAATGGAATTTTAGTTAAATAAAATGTTACCAGGCAATATAAATCTCTATTCTTTGCCTTCTATCTATGTATGAATTATATACTATTATTTTAATTATTTTATTATTCAATTTAGTCAGTATCAGAATTTTACTTAGACTGAAATACAATGGGGAACTATCTTCTACTCTTGTTAAATAGCTGTATACAATGTTGCAAAATTGTATTTTGATATAAAGTATCCAAGTTACAGGCTCTGTATTCTATGTATCCATTTTAAGACAATGGGGGGTTATTGGTGACACGATTCTTACCTCAGAGGATCTGGTAGAGACAACAATCCTATGGCACATTCATACACTAATGTAAACCTTGCTTAACATGTGATAAGGAAAATGTACTTAATGTGATTTCAGACAATAAATGAATTTGTCCAATTAGTTTCTGTGTGGTAATTATTAGTTGGTTGGCTAATTGATTATTATTATTTATTTTTTAAAGAAATAATTCATTTTAAAAACTAAGGGCAATTTCTAAAGAACATGTAGAATTGGGACAGAGATGGCTGAATAGGGTCTTGCTTTATGGCACTGCTATTATTCAATCTGGCAGCTGCAGTCACTATTCTATTTTTGCCATTAGTTGAATATTTTAAACCAAGTGCCTGCACCCCTATACCAACTGCACCCCTAAAATAGCAAAGATTATCTGTCATTCGGTCTCCAGTCGACAATTTACGAAATACTCTTTCAATGATCATCTAAAATGTGGAAATAAGGAAAAGTTCCATTGGAACTGATCAGTTTCCAATTAAAGACCTTTAAGGGGACGGGGCACGTGAACAGATCTCTTTGTGACGCCTGCTTACTGGAAAGCCTTTGCATGTAATAGAATTGCTTCTACTGCAGAAATGAAGCTTATAGATTAAATGATGAATGGGAGGCTGGCTGGTGTGTATTAATGTGGATGTTCTTTTGGTAAACAGCCCAGCAGATCTACCAAGCTACATACAGATTGAAGCCTGTCCAGCGTTTAATCATTAGCAAGGAACAGTTCAGGCAATAATATTCAAAGTAATAGTGTAAATGGGATCACTGATCCTTTGATTGTAGAATTATTACTGATAGCTTAAATGAGGTTTTATTAGGCTGTTAAAAAAGTGACTCATGATAAACACAGACCCTGATATCTAAAAGTGAGGAGGGTCACACTGGCTATGATATCACCCACATTAGCTTTTCTGTTGGTCTTTAAATAACCCTGCCCTTATTATATTCCTAAAGGTTTAAAAGAAAAAGTCTTCAAAGCATCACAGCTCTTATGAGTTAATCGCTTTGCGAGCACTCATACTTAGACGAATAATGTGGACATTAGTCTGATGTTTGACCAACTGGTTTTATGAATGTAGCATCAATTAAGATACAATGTAGCCTTTTTAGTGTAAAAGGGTCCACGACATCTATTGGTCACAATGAATTCTAGAACAAATAGTCTATAACCTATTTACCCTCTGATTAATTGACAAAATTAGATTGTGAAAGTATTTAATGTCTTTAGATCCTAAAGCTACAATGTCTCCTAAACCTTTGCTGAACAGGGAAGATTACTGGAGTTTATTAATCAAAATTCCAGGTACCATGTTCCAGGTGCCTCCAGGTATCACAGTTCCATTAGCTGTGCACATAAATCAATAAAAATCTGAAAACATTTCCGGGCACACTGTTTTTCAAAGATAACCAAACTGTTTTTTATTTTAACGTTTCGATGCCACTCAAGACGTCTTTGTCCTGATGAAGACGTCTTGAGTGGCATCGAAACGTTGAAATAAAAAACAGTTTGGTTATCTTTGAAAAACAATGTGCCCGGAAATATTTTCATATTTTTATGGAGCTTACTAATGGAATAATCACTGTCTTGTTAAAAATGGAACCGATGCAAATGGCAGTGTAACAGATTTCACCATTGGTTACAATCCAATTTAGAGAAAGTAATAGTTCCTGGGCTTGTTGGTTTTTAGATGAAACAAAGGGAAATGCAGAAAATTCCAACCTAAGTGGGCCAGTGAAATCCATTCCACCATGTCCATTTCCAGCTCATTGTATTTGTTTCCTCTGTATTGTAAAGATGGAATTGCCTAATATTATTTCATAATGCACCATTATAATGAAAGATCTGACCCCAGCACTGTCAGGCAGAGACATTATTTTTAATAAACAATTTTATTAAACGAAGGGCCTGTTGAACACAATGATATTAACTATTTTCTAACCTGAGTGTTTGAGTTAATATAAGGATATATATATTTCTTTGTATGTTGTTCATGAAGGAATGTGTTACTATTAATACAATTTGTTGTGCTGTTGCCACCTTAAGTATCCTGGTGAAATAAGAGTTCCCAGATCTAAGCATTAGCACATGTTGTAAACCTTACTGCACTTCAGTGAGTTTGGTCTATTGTATGTCGCCTTCGTTGTACTAAATCATATCCCCAGCCCTTTATAGAGTAAAAGGTTTTCCTTTTGTTCCAAGCAAATGCTATTGGCGATGGTCGGAATTCCGTGCTGGTATTCAGGCTCTAGGAAAACAAAGACAGATCTTAAATACTGAGACCAAAAAGCTCAACTTGAACTAGCCCTACAGCACACAGACCCTAAACAGCCATCTCTGTAGAAATGGACAGCCTTTGTCTAGGGAATTCAGCTCTGCAGACTGGCATCCCCAAGCTGTATGGGAACCCATGGCAAGTAAAAGGCTGGACATTGACACAGCATCCAGGGTTTTTTAGTATCCTGTTTATTTTATTTATAGTAGCATGGGCAGATAGACCATGGACAGACCAATAACATAGCACAAGGTTTTTATGAGCTGAAAACTGCAGCAGTGATTGGAATCATGACAGAAAGTGCAATCCACTGCAATCCATTAATAGAATAAACTCAGTTCAAGTGGAAAAATGCGAAACACAAAGAAATTCCATTTCAGGATAGTGTGCAGGAATTGCTTACTGGGAAGATCATTTGAATTAGGAAAATAGACCCATCCCTGGCTGAACTGCAAGAAGAGATTTTTTTTTTGTTGCAAAGTAGGACCCCTAGTGGAAAAAAGTGGTACTTACACTCTTCTTTTGCATTGCGATGTGCTCGCTATTTCTCACCTACTGACAGAGTTAATGTGAAACTTTAGGTGTCTGATGGATTTTAAATCCTGCAGGTCTCAGATGCAGTAATCTATGCAGGATTTATTAGTGATCTTCTGTCTTCTGCAGAGACATTGTCGCGTGCGATGTTCTTGTAAAATGATTTTGGATTCGGTTACAAAATGATTTTGGATTCGGTTACTTTCTTGAGAAATCCCTGTTTTTTTTAGCTGTAATATAATATGGGATATATATGTAATATAATATGGGATATATATGTAATATAATATGGGATATATATGTAATGTAATATGGGATATATATGTAATATAATATGGGATATATATGTAATGTAATATGGGATATATATGTAATATAATATGGGATATATATATGTAATATAATACGGGATATATATGTAATATAATACGGGATATATATGTAATATAATATGGGATGTATATGTAATGTAAAATGGGATATATGTGTAATGTGATATGGGATATATATGTAATATAATATGGGATATATAGTAATATTAAAATGGGATATATGTGTAATATAATATGGGATGTATATGTAATATAATATGGATGTATATGTAATGTAAAATGGGATATATGTGTAATATAATACGGGATATATAGTAATATAATATTGGATGTATAGTAATGTAAAATGGGATATATGTGTAATATAATACGGGATATATATGTAATATAATATTGGATGTATATGTAATGTAAAATGGGATATATGTGTAATGTGATATGGGATATATATGTAATATAATATGGGATATATATGTAATATAAAATGGGATATATGTGTAAGATATCATGGGATATATATGTAAAATAATATGGGATATATACGTAATGCTATATGGGATATATATGTAATATAATATGGGATATATATATGTAATATAATATGGGATATATATATGTAATATAATATGGGATATATATGTAATATAATATGGGATGTATATGTAATATAATATGGGATGTATATGTAATATAATACGGGATATATGTGTAATATATCATGGGATATATATGTAAAATAATATGGGATTATATACGTAATGTTATATGGAATATATATGTAATATAATATGGGATATATATGTAATAAAATATGGGATATATATGTAATATAATATGGGATGTATATGTAATATAATATGGGATGTATATGTAATATAATATGGGATGTATATATAATATAATACGGGATTTATATGTAATGTAATATGGGATATGTGTCATATAATATGGGATATATATGTAATGTATAATGGGATATATATGTAATGTGATGTGGAATATATATGTAATATAAAATGGGATATATACGTACATACATATGTTGTATGGGATATATTTGTAATATAATACTGGATATATATATATATGTATATATATATATATATATATATATATATATATATTATATAGGATATATATGTAATGTAATATGGGATATATATATAATGAAATATTGGATATATATATGTAATATAATATGGGATATATATGTAATGTAATACGGAATATATATGTAATATAATACGGGATATATATGTAATATAATATGGGTTATATATGTAATGTAATATGGGATATATATGTAATATGGTTATATATGTAATGTATGTGCATCCCATATGTATATATAACTATTTTTGAAAAAAAACAGACGACTATATTCAATAGATACATATAATATGTTACACTCCTGAATAGTCTCTATTTTTTAAGACTATCCATTGCCATTTCTAGTAGAGTTATGTATCTAGTAGGCGCACAAGCAGTTTAATACGTTTGTCTGGTGTATTTAGGGTTTTATTTGAGGAATTTCTCTATTATTATTATTTTCTTCCTTCCCTAGGATTTCTCTACTCTGCTGCTCAGCGCTGACTCTGTATTATAAAACTAAAGGCCCAGAGCCACTAAAAGGTTGGACTGATTTTGGGGGAGAAAAGGTTTAACTCGACCCTGTAAATTCTAGTAGAACTAGTAGTAGCTTTGTTGGTGAATGTAGCATTGCTTTGTCCTTTATTTACTAACGCTGGTATTTAATGATAATAAAAGGACAGGAGCTGTTTTTTATTTGAGGACGGTAATACTGAATATTACCTGGATAGATGTATTTTATATAGTCAGTGTTTAATAATGTCTGTAACAATTCTCCATCTAACTGCCCTTTCTATACATTTCCCTTGTCTGCTTCTTTACACATTTATTACAGCAAAGAAATACCCTGGGCTCACTGACATTGTTTTGTTGCTGTCACTTAACTAAAATCGTTTTTTTCTTAGCTCAGTAAACCCACATTGTGTAGAATAGTCAGTTTGTGACATTGTATGTACTGCAATCTAATGCTTATTAATGCTAAAATATAGCATATATAGCTTGGAACTAGTAATGTTATTATATGTTCACCCCAGGAAATTCATTCGTGATCTTAATAAAGTGAATGTTCCTATCCAAGCTTGGGACACTTACCCATTGGTTGGTAATTTATCAGTTTATTATTAATATTTATATTCTTAGCTCATTTCATATAACCAGACATCCACCTTGCATGAAATGAATACATTGTTTAATACATGTTAGACTGGGAGGATCCTTGTTATAAATGGGGGTTGTTTATTCTCTACTGTATCTATGGCTGTGATTGGTTGACAAGTGGAAGATCTACAGCTACAAAGACAGACAGATGTCAGCTCATGTGTTGGTGTTGGGGACTTTACATAAAATCCCATAGACTGGAGACAATGGACACATATTTCTTTTATTCAAAGGGATACACAATGTAATAATAATAATAGGTGGATAGTAAAAGATGAGAGTGGCTTTGTGGACCAGACAAGTGAAATGACTAGTTTGGGATGAAGGGATTATTGTTTTATTCTCCTTTATACAGGGCTACAAATTCCACTCCCATTTCTCCCCTCTGGAAAGTGTTCCGGATGTGGCAGATCAGCCCACCCCTTGTGATCTGGGATGCATTAGCTCTCCTTGCTTACCACTTCTCCCCTGTTCTCCCCATCTTAATATAAACCCCTTTCCTCTGTATTCCCCCATCTTATTGGGGGGGGGGGGGGCTATGGCTTCCAGAAATAACACATTGCACCTATTGTCCCCTTTAATTGAGCAGTTTATTAATTGGGGAGAGTGTAGGCATATCTGTCTTCTTGTGTTTACAACTGTCTGTCTGGGTGGGAGGAGCACAGCTGGAAAGTGAAGGTCAAGTTAGCATCCAGCCTTAAATGGCATGTGATGGTCCTCCATTTTCGCCCCTTTGTCACAACAAGGCTAAAGGGGAATTGATTTCTTGTGTCTGTGTAAACAGTGTGATAGTTTACTCCTCCAGCACCAAACATTTCAGCACAAGAAGCCTTAAGGATGAAGGGAAGTTATGAAGAGGCAAAGGGCTATGGAATGGGGAGATCTCTCTCCCACTTCTCTGTTGGATAGTTCCAGTTTGTAAACAAGATTTTCATTCTGAATTCTTCCTTCTGACCGCCTGATATGTCGAGGATGTCCCACTGCAGTAAGGAAAGGGGCCCCTATAGAATAATATCCAGTTTCCTTTGCAGAAAACACAATATCGGTAAGGAGATCGCACACACACTGTCTAAATATTCTTCTTTGTGATGTTGCTGTTATAAAATGGAGATAGTAAGTTACAGGAATGGGCAACAATGTTGCAGCCCCCTCCTCCCCAGAGGAGACACTTGACAGATACATTACAGATCCTGTCCTATGATAGACATTAACCAAGGATTTTCCCTAATTCCCTTCCCCAGTCCATCACTGTACAATCCACTTGACTCATTCTAGCACAGGCCCCTGAGCAGCCTAATAAGTGTATAATGTCTGTGTACTGTGTGTCTGTGTACTAATCTACATGGAACCCTAAATTCAGTCTTGTAATTCTGTTGAAATTAAGGTGGTGGCGTTTGAGGGGCTGGATTAAAGTCTGTGATGTCTAATGGAAACTGAGATGTTTGAGAATGGCTTTACACATAGGCAGCAGTACTACACAGTATTACTGAATCGGTGCCTTTATATACCCTTTACTAATCTGATTACTTAGGGGCTGAAATTCCTAGTACTAAATGGCACAGCCTGACCATTTTCCCTGCCATCTTGATTACATTTCAAGCTCTGGAAGTAACTTTAAAATGTCCAGGATTAAAATAGGGGCATTGTAAAAAGACCCAAGGTTGTCTCTTTGTGCAGGGCATTAGCGAGCAGATCTGGTGAAGACAGTCTCTAAAGCTGCTGTTAATCTATACAATGTGTGCCTGAATGTTTCCACTGCAGCCAGATGTGCTCTTGGAAGTTTTGCTTCCTTGGCCCATTCTGTACAATAACTTTATGAGCTTTACATATCGTGTTCCTTTTCACCTAAGAAATTCCACTGTTAATACTAATGAATGGTGCAGATTTATTTTTTACTTGAACTTGGACTTTAAAAAAAAGATTTGGTCTTTCAGTCTGTCCACACCACTAGGTAGCCACGGGCAATTACTGATGGTCCATAGTGACACCCAGTCCTGGTGATATTAAATAGTTCTTGGTTTTATTATCAATGGGAAAGTGAAGAGAAATGCTGGATGAATAAACCGTTATTGCTTTCCTGCCTTTTTACCAGAACCTGCAGTGTTTGGAGCCAATATGAATCGTGCAACCTTGTTGGTGTATGCGATCGATATCTGTGTGCGATGTTTATGTCGGCCTTATAAAATAGGCGAGTTCTCGCCTGTGCTATGGAAGTCCTTGCCAGTAGATATATGGCTATGTTAGCAGACAGATGTGCTTCCTTGCCTGGCTACATTCATAGATCTTGTGACCCAATTCCCCAATAAGGACAGTGCGCTGTCTAGTTAACCATGACAGACAATATACACAGATAATGGTTTATATTAACCCAATATGTCCCTCCTATATAATACTGTGTTGGGGATATTATTAATATACAAAAAACAAACAAACAAAAAAACAGTCCATAGGATAACCCCCCTTATATAATAAAACATATATTATATACATTTAAATGAAAATGTTCAATAACAATATAAATATCACATAATGTTCTAAATGTAATAACCCTGAGGGTAGTATTCTCTACCCGGTAGTGTATTTCCATATAGGGGGCATCAGGTATACTGATTTCCTGTCATGTTTTAATAGGAAACAAGAAACAATATTATATATTTTTCATTTCGTGGCCAATTTAACAAACATAGCACATATTAACCTACTATGTTCCATTGTCCTATACACACATATTAATGCTATATGCACAAATAATGGTATATACACATGTAATGCTGGAACCTAAAAAATAGGTTTGTGTTTGATTGTGTGTGTGTTTGTGTGTGTGTGTGTGTGTGTGAGAGAGAGAGAGAGAGAGAGAGAGAGAGAGAGAGAGAGAGAGAGAGAGAGAGAGAGATTATTCATACAGGGAGACAGATAAAGAGATAGATAGATAGATAGATAGATAGATAGATAGATAGATAGATATTCAGATAAAAGATAGATAGATAGATATTCAAATAAAAGATAGATAGATAGATAGATAGATAGATAGATAGATAGATAGATAGATAGATAGATAGATAGATAGATAGACGGACGGACGGACGGACGGACAGACAGACAGACATATATGATAGGTAGATACATAGATAGATAGATAGATAGATAGATAGATAGATAGATAGATAGATAGATAGATAGATAGATAGATAGATAGATAGATAGATTATAAATAGTTAAAATACATAGATAATAGATAGATAGATAGATAGATAGATAGATAGATAGATAGATAGATAGATAGATAGATAGATAGATAGATAGATAGATAGACATAGATAAATAGATAGATAGATAGATAGATAGATAGATAGATAGACATGCATACAGACGGGATAGGAAGATAGGTAGGTAGGTAGGTAGATAGATAGATAGATAGATAGATAGATAGATAGATAGATAGATAGATAGATAGATTATAAATAGTTAAGATACATAGATTATAGAAAGATAGATAGATAGATAGATAGATTATAAATAGTTAAAATACATAGATGATAGATAGATAGATAGACATAGATACATAGATAGATAGATAGATAGATAGATAGATAGATAGATAGATAGATAGATAGATAAACAGATAGATAGACATGCATACAGACGGGATAGGAAGATAGGTAGGTAGGTAGATATATAGATAGATAGATAGATAGATAGATAGATAGATAGATAGATAGATAGATAGATAGATAGATAGATTGATTGATAGATAGATAGATAGATAGATAGATTATAAATAGTTAAGATACATAGATTATAGAAAAATAGATAGATAGATAGATAGATAGATAGATAGATAGATAGATAGATACATGTGCTGTGGTACACAATATAAACAGTTGTATTAATATTGTACATTTTATGTGCTGTGGTACACATTATGTACAGTTATCTTAGTATTGTACATTGTATGTACTGTGGAACACAGTACATACAGTTGTCTTGGTATTGTACATTATATGTGCTGTGGAACACTTTATATACAGTTGTATTAGTATTATACATTATTATGGTTATTCAATAAAAGTTCTTATCGTTTAAAATGGTGCTAATTTTGCCACAACCAATCAGATGTTAGCTTTCAAATGTTAAATAAGATCTGATTGGTTGGGGCAAAATTAGCACCATTTTAAACGATAAGAACTTTTATTGAATAACCCTGTATATTGTGCTTGTGGTACACATTACATACAGTTGTATTAGTATTATACATTATATGTGCTGTGGAACACATTACATACAGTTGTATTAGTATTATACATTATCTGTGCTGTGGTACACATTATAAACATTTGTATTAATATTATTTTGCTCAGATTTGTTCCCAGACCAGTGCATGTTCTAGAGTTTTGCCATTGACCCAACTGTTGTACTTGTACAAACAATAAGCCTGTGAAGAACAGACGGATTGTGCCCTGACCCTATTGGATGCTGTGTGGTCTATTTGTAGCTGGGGACCACCTCTTATCTACTTTTATCATTATTGATTCCATATGATTTCAAAGTTGTAGCTCAGGGCTGCAGCACAAACCTTGCTTTTCTTTTTTAATCCCTTTGAATTGTTCACAGCTTGCACAAGTCCGTTTAGTAGCCTGGCCTACATCCAGTGAGATGTATCTGTCCCATTTGGGAACATTAATATTTTTCACGCCATGCCACTTGCTGCCATACCGGTTGGCTTTACACTTTAGGCGTAATTTAGAAATCGTTGTTTATGGCTGTAGGCTAGAATGATCTTGATGGCCCCTAGACCTGTGTTGGGAAGTAATTACAGTGCAATAGTGTGGGGAGAGGGGAATCTGCTTAAAAGCTTCACACTGAAGCCATAAAACTCAGCAATGTTAGTTATTCTATCATTCTAAAATGAACAAAAACAAGGTTATTCCTACAATGAGGCGAATATTCGTCCAGGAACTTTAGGCTGAATAGGTAGAGAATGGTGTGTGACACTATTACTTATGCACTATGGTAATACTGTATTACTGTACACCAGCAAAACCGACCGGTGTCTATAAACCTGTTTACAAGAAAACACACCAGGTTGTCTCTTTATTTTCTTTTATAAGGGACAAGGCAGGAATTTATGCAGTTGATACTGATACATTTATCACGGCTGCTCCAATAATGCACCAGAATAATCAACCTGTGTCAGTGGAGCAGGAGAAATGAAAAACCAACCTTGTGTACAGAGAAAAGAACAAAGAGATGTCTCATAGCATGTACACAGTCATATAGACAGAATATATTCCTATGTGCTGGGCTATCCCATTACCACATGGCCCCGCCCCTCTGCCTGAATAATATTAACAACACAGACCAGACTAACTGGTCTATATTATGGTTTAGTCTATATATGTATATTTGATACATATTCTAGATGTATGTCCTCTACATTTTCTTCCTATTAATTACTAGAAGCAAACTGAAATAAAGTTTGTCTTTAATGCATGTGGTAAGAAAATATATCTGCATATGTGGTAAGAAAATATATCTGCATATTAATCTAATGAACCTGTTTATTTAACTAATGTGTTTACATTACTTAATTGGGTGTCTGATAATATGGGTTTGTTTATTTATTCGATTCTTTTCATTTTCATCCTACTTTTCGTTTAGACACCCAGGTAACCCAACTGAATTTCTTTGCATTATGCTTTAATTTCCCCTTTATCCTTCACAGATCATTCAATAACAATATCAGAGATGTATACGAATTGTTACATTCTATAAAATGAATATTCTAATGTATCTGTAATAAATGATACATATTTATTTTTCAGACTCTATAGATAAAACATAGTTTGTAGGGTTTTTTTTGTGTGAGTCCAGAGTAAACTAAAGGGTATTTCTTCGTTTGGGGGGCTGGGAACAATCCCAGACTGCTGCTCTATTCACAGTTTTATGGTGGTCAGGAAATTGACATTGGTCAAATTCAAGTGCTTTGACTCTCCAGCTGTCTCGATGCCAAACGTTGCAGTGAGCAAGAAAACTTCATTACCTGGATTAGACTCAATAAGACTGGGTGCTATTGCCCAGTGCTGGTGTTGCATCCAATTAAAGGGGAACATGATATAGTTTGGTAGAATTTTTATATTTATACAATTTAATTGTATTGGATACAGAAAAACATCTACCCAGATGCAAGTTGCCATAGGAATACATACAAATTGTAAATACAAATTGTAATTGTAAATAAGAAATAAATAGATACAATTGTATACAACACACTTTGTATCGAACAGATAAACAGAAGCCACACTATCATTAAAACTATGTGTGCTTGAAGGTAAAGTTCATTCCAAAAGCTATTATTAATAGACACACATGTATATATGTTGGGATATTTCTCTTTAGTGCAATCCAGAGCCCAGGGGTTTATTCTTTATTTATTCTAACTGCAATTGAATTTCGCTTTGCAACATGATTGAAGGAACTGCAGTACATATATTAAAGGCTAAATAATGTTCTTATAACATGTCTTAGTTTACAACAGGACCAAACAAGGCTATTTCTATTTCCGTTAACATGATAATTAAAAAAGTAAGGAAGTAAGGCATAGATTAATATTAATAATTACATTCATGGGGTGGTTATTTTTATAGCTGTATCATTGATCTGCCATCCAGTTATATATTAACATTCCTCATACACACAGTTGTTTAATTGTATCTGTTTTATAAAGAATTGTTTTATAGGGAATAGTTCTTAATTAGCTAGTTCTTAGTGGGTCATTCACATACAGAATTTGGAATATAAAATACCTGGAACCAAATAAAGAAACAATATATAATAATAAGTAAAGCGTGACAGTATTAGGCTGTAGGTTTGGTTATAATTATTTTATTGCAATATGGTTCCCTAAATGACGAGAGATATAAAGAAATAAACACTAGTTTTGATGGGAAATCATGTAAAAACCAAAAGAAGCACTATTTACCAGGTCTTCTGCTTCAAGTTATATGTAACAAACAAACATTATATATATATATATATATATATACTGTTATATATATACATACACACACACAGAGGGAGAGAGAGAGAATATACAAACAGCTATTCCTTTGTTGTAGTGTATTTTGACTTGCTAAATAGAAGAATTAAAATAAACATGTAGTGTGCACTTTAAATAGGGGAATAGGGTAATGCACACACGGTCCCTAATGTCTGAAGCACCTACAGGTGATCACATTCAATAAGGAAGAACATATTACCCCAGTAGGAGATCTACATATCGGTCTAGTTTGGATCAGTATTTTGCAGTGATGAACCAATGGTCCAGTTGAAGTTTATAATGAAAGCGCTGGGTGTTTTTTCTTTGCACAAAAAGTGTAAATTCGTTCTCTCTAGTTTCCCCTTTTATTGCATAAATATGTATCACATAAATAAAAAGCCCCAGTTGTGGTTTCAACCTAGGTGCCCTGTGAAGTTTGAAACTTTGCCTTTTGTTCTGTTAAGCCTGGCTTATCTTAAGGTTCATACCTACACGACTTTGCACTTGATTTATTTCATGGTTGACTTGTAGAATATCTACTAGAAGGCAATTAGTTATTGAAAGAAGCCTGTTAATTACTCTCATTCATACTATATCCCCCTGTAGGCAGCATGGACAGTGTACAGATGGGAAGAAGTTGGATTTTGGAAATGTTTGAAGGCTCACTGACCTTAAAACCTGCATTGCCCTTAGCCATTCTATTTGATCTCTCAGTGTGCCCCCCTCAACGTTGAAGCATTAGGTGGGAAAATGAGAGCCAACGTAGTTCTAGTGAGTGCAAATCCCCTTGACATGATGGGGGGGAGGAAGTCTAGAAAGCAGAGACCAAACTGCAAACTTCAAAAGCCCCCCCCCCCCCCCCCCCCCCCTCAGCTACCCCCTGAAATGATCCTTACACTGGTTTTCCTGCTCACAAGGGGAGTGCCTAAAAAAGAAAGAGAAAAAAATGAATACAAATCTGCAATTGATTTTCATAATGTTTCTGCAGTGGTTGAAAACCAATCGTTTTTGAACCCCCCCCCCCCCTCTCTCTCTCTCTCTCTCTCTCTCTCTCTCAGATCTTACCTAAGTGAACCCTCCTACGCCTCTAAGTGCTCCTTAGACTGATATATGGCTGATATCTCTAGTTGAGCATCACGTGCTCCTGGGGAGAGACTAAGACGGACAACGCGTCATCCAACCTTCCCAAATTTTTCCCCCTCTGCAGATCTCCTCCAAAACATCTATATCCATAGAGCCAGGCAGGGAAGGAAGATGTTTAACTCGGTCAACCTGAGCAACTTTTGTTCGCAGTCTCGCAAAGAGAGGAGTGCTGCCGATTTTGGAGACAGGGCCGGCTGTGCCTCCAACCTTTACCTCCCCAGCTGCACCTACTATGTCCCTGAATTCTCCACGGTGTCCTCATTCCTGCCCCAGGCCCCTTCCAGACAGATCTCATACCCTTATTCCACTAACCTCTCCCAGCCAGTGCGGGAGGTCTCCTATGGTCTAGACCCCTCAAGTAAATGGCACCCTAGGAGCAACTACGCCTCCTGCTACCCTGCAGCAGAGGATCTCATGCACAGAGAGTGCCTCCCTCCTTCCTCCAGCATGACCGAAATGCTAATGAAAAACGAAAGC
>CM033470.1:282777392-282782392 GCA_019447015.1 Hymenochirus boettgeri | reverse complement strand
TAAAATGAACCAATGTATATAGAGTAAGCTATTTCTTGCATCCGTATCATTACATAGGTGCCCCCCGTACAAGGAAGAAGAGGTGTCCATATTCCAAGTTCCAGATCAGAGAACTGGAGAGGGAGTTTTTCTTCAATGTTTATATTAACAAAGAGAAAAGGCTCCAGTTGTCCAGAATGCTGAACCTCACTGACCGCCAGGTTAAAATCTGGTTCCAGAACAGGAGAATGAAAGAAAAAAAACTGAGCAGAGACCGACTGCAGTACTTCTCCGGAAACCCATTACTGTGAACTTGTATCTTGTGTCAACCTCATGCACTGTACTCTAAAGGAACGGATCTTACAGCATGGCTTCTCCTCTGGGTGTTGAACCAAACTCAGAGATGGAGCCCTCTCTTTTCCATATTTGTATATGAACATTACCAGGTCACCAGAGAACCTTGGATTGGACTACATGGTGGAAATGAAACAGTTCGAACACAGACAGTGACATTTCCTTTTTTATTTTATTTAATTGACTATTGAAGAAGTGGATCTCTTCATTGCTAGAACGTTCATTTAAAGAAAGAAAAATTCCACAGCTGTGAAAATAATTGTTTCTCTTGAAAATGTTTTGATAGACATTAAGGGCGAGCCAATCTCAACGAAGATAATGGCTAAAGTTTTTATGAATCGGTGAATTCCTTTGTATGTGTCCCTGCATACGTGTGAGTGTGAGTGTGTGAGTGTGTGTTCATACATCTGTAAATGGCATCTTTCCCTGGCACGTCTACCAAAATCATTCTCCTCCCCTGATCTTTATTAGTTCTATAGACAATTTTTTAAAATGCACATAAAAAACAAAACCATAACCTGTCTGTGTGTTTAAGATGATTACATAATTGTGTGTGTCTGTGTGTATATATACATACATACACACACACACCACACACACATTCATCCAACACTCAAGGTATGCTTAGCCTATGTCTGCTCTGTATGTATATGTCTTGTTATATTACTTTCTATGTGAGCAGCTGTAATAAGCTTCCCTTTACAGACCCTTTGGGGTCATAGAGCTATGGGGAGGTGCTCCAAGATCTGTAAATATCTCCAGTCTGAGCAACAGGACGTGCTCGGTGGATGGATGAGTGCAATACAATAGCAATATTTACTGACACAATGTCATTCCATTTTCTTTCCCTCTTATTTGCTTGCCCCAAAGAATGTAACTCCATTCTGGATCTAGGAATTGTTTGCTAATTGTAGTCACTGTCCATTGTTACATGGCAGCAAGAAACGAAATAAGAAGAGATCTATTTTATTTATATAAATCAAATAAATTTATATAAATAAATAACTGTTTTTTCTTCCCTTTTTAAAAAAAAATAAAATAAACAACAACAAATGAATGATTTTTTTCCCCCCAAAGCAATGTCAATTGGTTCCATGTAATTAGGATCCGGACAGTGTCCCACACAATAAGCACAAGGGATTCTTTAAGGTAGGACAACCATATAGATGAAGAAATCTGGACCTGGATCTCCCCACTGAGACAAGTGTTAATGAATAAAGACTTACACATATCAGTGCTGTTTCTTGCATGTATCTTTCTGTATTAACAAATAAACAAGCCCTCTTTATTAAAACTATTACCATTTAATTGCACTATATATGGTTATTATCCTGGTGCCAGCAGTGCTGTGATGTGTATGGATGGGGCTTTATGGGATATCACAAGAACACCATTTGGTCTATGGCTGGACTGGTTAAAGGGGTATCTGGCCCACTGCACTGCAACTAATAACTCTTCACATCTATAATATTATAAAATGTTATTATTACATGTTTTATTTAAACAGTAACCATTTATTATTATTATTATTATTAATCTTTTCTGTGTTTCTTATGAAGAGCAGAAAACATTACACAGCGACATCCAATAATGTTATCTAGATACACCAGGCCCTGTGAACCTGTGTACAATATTGTATCTTCTCAATTCCTTGTTCAACAGATACTAATTCCAATTCAGTCTGGATCAAAATCTTCATTAGTTGTTCATTCGTTGTCAGTATTGTGTGTCTGCTGTGCGGACACAATTTAATTTACTTTAAGTGTATATATATATAAATAAATATATATATATATATACATACATATATATATATATAATGAGTGTAATATGTAATATGTGAACACTTAATTGTAAGCAAGCGCGCTCATAGATTTCTATATATTTACGATTTCCCATTTCACTGCAATGTATATTGGTGTCCTTTACCATTTGGTTTTCTTCATTTGAAACGATTCTGTTCCTGTTTCTTCCCATAGTGTGAGCATCAGCAAGGTTCGGGCCAATACAGGAGCTTTCTTTCACCTTGTAAAACACTAAAACACTTCTGTGAGTTTTTGACACTTCACTAGTCATATGGTTATAGTTTCTAACATAATAACTAACATCACACATCTATGTGACAGCAATGTATTACATTGTATAGTATTTACACACACATATATACATATGTGTGTGTCCTGTTTATATGTGTATATACATATGTGTGTGTCCTGTTTATGTGTATATACCTATGTGTGTGTTCTGTTTATATGTGTATATACATATGTGTGTCCAGTTTATATGTGTATATACATATGTGTGTGTTCCGTTTACATGTATATATATATATATATATATATATATATATATATATTATATATATACAGGTGTGTGTTCTGTTTATATATGTGTATACTTTCTCTCTCTATCTCTCACACACACACGCACACACACACACAAACACACACACAAACACACACACACACACACACACACACATATAATATTTAAGAAATGGAGGAAGGGACCAAGGTACCCGAAACATGTTGTGTGAAAAATAAAACCAGCCTAATTTGCAGCAAATGCTGTGTTCGCCTTGATCCTTTCCTCCTTTTCTTACTTACTTGCATTTAGATGCATGTGGGACTCCTCTGCTATTGTGTGTGAAGGTACTTTCTTTTTTTGTGTATACACACTCACACACACACACACACACACACACACATATATACTGTTTATATGAGTGTGTATATACATAATATGCATATATGTGTATATATATATACATATATATTTGTCATCTTTATGTGTGTGTATATACATATAAATGTGTCCTGTTTATATGTGTGTAGATACACTTATATTTGTCCTGTTTATATGTATGTATATACATATATATGTCCTGTTTATTTGTGTGTATATACATATATATTTGTCCTGTTTATATGTATATACATATATATGTTCTGTTTATGTGTGTGTGTGTGTGTATATATATATACAATGGATAACATATATATATATATATAATTGCACTGTTTATATGTATGTATATACATATATACGTGTCCTGTTTATTTGTGTGTATACATATATATTTGTCCTGTTTATATGTATATACATATATATGTGTCCTGTTTATTTGTGTGTGTATATACATATATAAATATATATATGTTCTGTTTATGTGTGTGTGTATATATATATATTTGCACTGTTTATATGTATGTATATACATATATACGTGTCCTGTTTATATGTGTGTGTGTACATATATATTTGTCCTGTTTATATGTATGTATATACATATATATGTGTCCTGTTTATTTGTGTGTGTATATACATATATATATTTGCCCTGTTTATATATGTATGTATATACATATATGTGTCCTGTTTATATGTGTCTATACATATATATGTGTCCTGTTTAAATGTGTGTATATACATACATACATATGTGTCCTGTTTATATTTGTGTATGTGTATATACATACATATCTGCTGATAAAGGGACACCTATATTTTGTTGGATGTTTTTAGAAGACACACTACTTTGTTTCATTTTTGTGGTTCCAGAAAAAGACAAATACAATGTGGTAAACAATGTCCAAATGTAAAGCGCTAATTCCCCGAACAGCTGAGATACCCTGACAATAGAGAATGTCTAGACAATGTCATAAAGTCTGCACAAAACAGCTTATTTCGCCTTAATTACTCTGCAGGGCCATAGGGGAAGGTTTCCGCTGTAAACAGTAAACAACCAGTAAAGGGTCTGTTAAGGAGTCAATAGGGGGGGGATGAGATTTTATTTTCTCTTTCTTTTTCCCCCTTCCCTTTTTATTAACATTTTTCTTTTCATTCTTCTATCTTTTAACTGAAATTACTCACAAAGAATCTTTTAGACCAGTTCAAAGTTTTCATTGAGTTAAAACGGAATGTTAGTTGTAAAATCCAGGTTTATAGACCATGTGGGAATTTAAAGCACCAGTAAATAGCAGAGCCAGGGAGCCCTTTCCATTTGGGCTTTATCCATCTACGCAGGGTTAAACCTGGGAGAGAAAGGTTTGTGAAGATGTACATGGGTTTTTGGGGTTAGTGTAAATATCTGTTTATATGTGTGTTTGCCTTAAAATATGTGTGTGAGTGTGTGTGTGTGTGTGTGTGTGTGTGTGTGTGTTAGTGTGTGAGTGAGTGTGGTGTGTGAGAGTGAGTGAGTGTGTTCAGTGTGTGTGTGAGTGCGTGAGTGTGTGTGTGTGTGTGTGTGTGTGTGTGTGTGTGTGTGTGTGTGTGTGTGTGTGTGTGTGCGTGTGTGTGAGTGTGTGGGGGTGATTGTGTGAATGAAGAAATGACTTAGATGAAAAGACAGTGTTACAGAGGAAACTAAACATAAAATGATTTTATTGCAGAGATTTAATATTATTGGATATGATCGCCCATTGCCTATATAATGTGTATAAGATAATCAGAATATTAGAAATCTTTGAACTTCAATAAAGTCAATGCCATTACCCAATCCCATTGGAAACATTAAGGACCCAAACTAAATGTATGTCAATGTGGAGCCCAAAGCAGGAGGGTTGGTGCATTTGCACAGAGGATTACCAGGAAAACAGTTTTTAAATCAGCTACTATGGGGGTTATATTGTTTTGTGCTGCCCATTTGCAGTGAACATTCCTCCACA
>CM033470.1:282769892-282772392 GCA_019447015.1 Hymenochirus boettgeri | reverse complement strand
ATCTATCTATCTATCTATTATCTATCTATCTATTTATGTATCTATCTACCTATCTATCATATATCTACCTATCTATATACTTATCTAGCTATTTATCAAGCATCTATATATCTTTTATCTATCTATCATATATCTATCTATCTATCTATCTATCTATCTATATATCTATCTACCTATCTATCAATTTACCAATCATCTATCTATCATCTATCTGTCTGTCTATCTATCTATATATCTATCTATTTATCAATCATCTATCTATCTATCATCTATCTATCTATATTTATCAATATTCTATCTTTCTATCTATCTATCTATCTATCTATCTGTCTATCTATCTATCTATCTATCTAGCTATCATCTATCTATCTATCTATCTATCTATCTATCTATCTATCTATCTATCTATCTTATATATAACCTTTTTGTCCCCGTCGCCTATTATTTTAAACATTTAACAATATAATTATTTAACATTTATCAATGTTAATTATACAGCTATTATATCATTATCTGTCTGTCTATCTATCTATCTATCTATCTATCTATCTATCTATCTATCTATCTATCTATGTTTTTGTGATAAAGAATGAAGATTGCCCATAAGCTGTGATGTCACAAGTGTTCTGTACGTCATTTCTTGCACCAAACAAATCTGTGGAAAAGATGACAATGTATTGTTATCAAATATAGATATTGGGTCACCTGCAAGAAGAATTTTCGGTCAACATTCCACAATCAACACATTGTGTAAATAGTTTTTGTGTCTTTTATTGGTCAAGTTTAAACAATTTATGCACAAAAAAAAATCTGCCACGGTTGTAAATGTCTTAAAGAACCGTAGTAGTAAAGAATAATAATAAAAACAAAACCTGGGAAAAAACTGAAATAAATATGTACACTGTGATCTTGTATTCATTGACTATAAATTAAAATATATTGGTACCCATTCTAAATTTTTATCCCAAGCTTATAAAGATGATGTGGAATTTTCTTTGGATCTCGTAAAAATCAACTATTTCTTTCAGACACTTTTAGAAAGACTAAGCAACTAAACACAAATAGAGGCAATAAACTGTGCAATAGCTTTCCTGGGAAACCAAATGGCGTCTAAAGGGAAAGGTTTAGTGAGCTGTATAGGTGAAATGAACATGCCATATATAGTTTAACAGTCTAGCCAAAGGGAACGTGTCTTTGTTAGTGAATAGAATTGTGAAGAGAAAGAAAGAAAGAAAGAAAGAAAGAAAGAAAGAAAGAAAGAAAGAAAGAAAGAAAGAAAGAAAGAAAGAAAGAAAGAAAGAAAGAAAGAAAGAAAAAGAAAGAAAGAAAGAAAGAAAGAAAGAAAGAAAGAAAAAGAAAGGATAATTGCACCAATGCATCTACCAATGGGTTTGTGTTTTTGTTTACTATGGATCACAAATGCACGTGACCTCAGACAACAATTAAAGAGCCTTTCACCAAATCTTCTACTTGAAATCTACAATTGTCAACTTGGCTTTGATAGAGATGTTTGTCCTTGATACTGAACTGTACACATCTGGTTTGCAGCTGTTTTTGTTTATTTCAGTATCAGACACAAGAAATTAATTCCTCATCACACATCAGCCCCCTTTATACTACAATCCGCCATTCATGGGACAACGACACATTTGGAGCTGAAAATCCAGCAAGTACCACTGCAGAGTAATGCAGATTAAATGTAATAACTGCTCAGTAGATATCACAGTTATATTAACAATAACAGAAATCAAGGAACAGCATAGAAAGTGGCCTTACTGGTATTACTCTTCCTTTCTATTTTATATTCAAATGGGGAAATGTGCATCTCTATTGATGTACATATATATGTATGTATGTATATATATATATGTGTGTGTGTGTGTGTGTGTGTGTGTGTGTGTGTGTGTGTGTGTGTTTGTTAGACATTGTTGCTTATTGTTTTATAAAGCAGTGTGTTGTAATAACAATGCAGAGAAGAAATGCTACATGACAATAACATAAATAGTACAATTATTTCATAGGATTTGATAGATTATATTTATATTATAGATTTCACAAGATGTAACTGTGAGACCTGTCTCTATCTGGATATAATATTTTTAATTGGAAAAAAAAATTAAAAGACCAGAAGGAGGAATCTTCATAGCCCATTCCATGACCAGTAACACCATTTAACACAATCTAGTGTAGGAAATACTAAATATGAAACAAAGTGAATATTTTTTAGTATATAAAAGAAGCTGAGTCTCCCCACTACAGAGAGCTGCATGACTGGTACATAAAAGTTCCATCGTATTCTACCTTCCATTCAGGCAATGAAACTGAATGCACCCCTTATCAAATACCAAGCACATGTCTAAAAGCTCCCCTATAATAATAATATTAATAATTAGAATAACAAGACTTGCCTTTCAGCCTGGAATAACTCATCTTCTGCTTTGGACCTGCGTTTGGTTCATGGGTAAACAAACTGAACTTAACATCCCTTTGTTCAACTTTA
>CM033470.1:282672392-282764892 GCA_019447015.1 Hymenochirus boettgeri | reverse complement strand
AGGTTAATATATATATATATCCATACAGCTATGGGTATATATATCTTTAGCTGCCTGTTACAGTAAAGGAAAGGAGAAAGATACTAATAGTCTTTTAAAAAATCCATTTCTTGTGACTGTTCATTTTAAAAAGTTTAAAAAAACAAACAACCCCCAACACTCTGTATGTGTCATTTTTTTGCATGTATTTTCCTTTGTGGAGAAGAAAAAAAAATAAATTTCCTAGAACTGAACCGACTGTTTCTCTGCATTCTAATGAGCCCCCATCTCAGACAGACAGACAGACAGGTAGGCAGGCAGACAGACAGACAGGCAGATTTCAGGATGTTTTTTTTTATTATTTACTTCTTAATGTTTCCCCCTCCTTATCTTGGAGAAGAGAATCTTAGCTGGTTTAATATAAGTGAGAGACCATAACGTTGATTTAAATATTATCCAGGTGACCACAATAAGTCAAGGTCATAAAACAGTAATGTCAGGACAGTCTTGGTAAGCGCTGGAGGTGGATTTTATGATCTGCAAATATAATGTGCTGCAGCAGTAAAAGATGCATTAAAAGGTGACTCCAGGAGAGGGAACGGACTCACATCCTGAGCTGCGATCCTTGGATACACATATTACTTTTGGCTTTGGCTTTTCTGTTTTAAGAGAAATACCCAATGGAACAGCAGAGCAGTGGCACATGCCTGACAAAGGAATACAGTCGGTTTGAGGAGACCCCATGGAGGAGAGGACATGTCCAGTAGGCTGGGAAGGTAAGGTGCTCTGGGATTATTTCTCAATGTTTAATGTGTGTTCTTTGATGTGTGGGTTTATTTTCTCGGTTTAGCAGAACTGCACAGCGGATCCTGTGGGTGCTTCTGGTTATTATTGCTCTGCTCTGGTGTATGGGTTCCAGGAGTTCTTGGTTTGTTCTGTGCAATGTGCTTGGTGATGGTTGGGACTGGACAGGAAAGGGTTACACATGGTCAATTTGCTAATTATTTCAATATGTACTTAGTGGTTTGCTTTGTTCTCTCCCATCTATTACATTGTTTCACTGTTTATTACTTTGCTCGTTTCCACTTTTCCAAATGATTGTTTTGACTTCATGACTACTTACCTTTAGTAAGGGATTATCAGTGTGTTAGGTGGCTTTGCATTGCAGCCACAGAGCTGTAGGAGCAATGGGCTCTATACACTCACTGTTACTTGGCTGAGATGTTTCCTGATAAGAGCCAAGCAAGGCTTGATGGAACCACCTAGTATAAATGTTGTATTTATATCTGTGGATGAATTGGGGAGGGGTGATCCAGCAATGAGCACATCCCATCCTCTTAATAAGGTTTTGTAAAATGAAAGGGCTGAGGATCTGGGATCTGTATCAGGGTTGAGAGGCGTTTTGCAGAAGCTTCTGTTATAATCAGTGAATTTCTTTGAATTCTGCAGCTGGCACAAGGGGGCTGGAAGCTGCCATCTGGCTCCCAAACATTAATAGGATTTTAGTGGTAGATTTTTTTTTCCATTTTGTGCCCAAAGATTTCTCTCAAATTTTGTTCACTTTGCCCTTCTTCTGTGTGTGACAAGGAATTGTGGATGTTGCATCTTTCCATCCAGCTGATCTGTGGTTTAGGTAGTTTCATGTTGTTGGGATTGCTTTTTCTTAACGCGGCAACAAGAAACTGCCTTAATTACGTCAGTTCGTCTTCATCAAGTGCAACGATTTCCGTTAATCTCAGCAAGGGGCAAGGGAAAGGAAAACTGCTTAATGTGCAAAATCCATTTAAGGTGGTAGTAATCTGGTAGGGGCAGGCTGTGGGTTGTTGCATCTGGTATCTGAATGAAATAGCCATTCCTCTGCAGGCACTGTAATAAATGCATCTCCTTGCTATTGTTTCTGGCCAGAATTAGACTCATCAAATTATTGGGGGTAGACAAAAGGATCCTTCCTTCAGACCCCCCTATAAAATTATTTAGTTCTTCCTCCCAGACCGGAAAGCTTTGACAAAGGACATGAGCTGTTTAGTGGTTTACAGATCAGGTTTGCTAATGGTTGTTAGACTGCAGCTTTTCTTTACTTGGCTGAATGTCTCAGGAAATGGGTTTTTTTATTGGTAAATATTAGGTTTCACACCATGCAAGTCCTATAGGCATGTTTACAATGGGAATGAATTATATTTTGTTCAAACCTCTTTCGAAGTAATGTAGTAGTATTACAGCCTGTTAATCAAATGTATGGATACAACTGGGTGTGAAATACAGAGCTAAAATTTACATTTTAGATTTTACAATCTGGATTGATTTTTACACATATCTGTATATATATATGTGTGTGTGTGTGTGTATGTGTGTCCATCTATCTATCTATCTATCTATCTATCTATCTATCTATCTATCTATCTATCTAGTCTATCTCTATATATATTTATATATATATATATATATATATATATATATATATAATATATATACATAAAAATAATTATTTTATATTGTGTCTATCTATCTATCTCTCTATCTGTCTTTCTGTTTGCCTGTCATTCTTTCTTTCTTTTTTTCTTTCTTTCTCTCTCTCTCTCTCTCTCTCTCTCTATATATATATATATATGTGTGTGTGTATGTATGAAATCTGTATGTGTGTATCTGTAAGTGTAGATCCAATAAATGTCTTTAAAATCGTGTGGGTTACATACATAGAATGTAACTGTAGAATGAAATGAAATAATAGATATTTGTTTACAGACACACAATTGGGGACAGAGGGTTCATTTCCTTGAATAAAATAATTTAATATTATACACTATTAAACAATAGACACTATTTTTTCAATAAAATACAACACAATATGATAAAATGTAATATAGAATAATACAATACGATATAATATAATATAAAATGATAATGGACAGGGTAAATTTAATTCGTTGGCTCTGTTAAATCACTATATTTCAAATGAGTTTTACTTTGCCATATGTATTATATATGTGTGTATATAAATATTCTTTAATAATACTTCACTTTCACAGCTCACACTGGAGTCTTCATTTCAAGCTAAACTTGTTATTTCTTGCCTATCGATAAACACTCCTTTTATTAAGATAATGGATATGATTCATATCACTATCAAAGGAAATAATAATAATAATAATGATAATAATAATAACAAAATAATAATAACATTATTGTTGTTGGATGCTTCACTATCTATTTCCCTTATAAATTCCCTCATCAGATAAGATCTTATTCTACTTGACTGTATCTCAGTGGTTCATGGTTGTAGGTCTAACCCAAAATAATCCCAACTTCAAATACAAAGTCACAGTTTGTGTCACTACTGCCAGATACCGTATATGTTCCACACCCATCGTAATGTACTTTTATGTTTTAGTCTTTAAAAAAAAAAGGCCAGAAAGATTTTGGATTTTCTTTGCAATCATTACAATTTTAATGAAATCTTCCATGAAACATTGGGAATGAAGCCTGAGTACTGTTGGATGCTTTTGTCTTGTGGTGTTAAACCTTCTGTCAGGGTCCCCAGGTGACAGAGACTTTTCCTATTTCTTGATCTAGCCACATGGCGGGGTTTTTAAATTGGAAATATTTCGAATTTCTTTAACATTTCTTATATTTGTAGAATGGACAGTTCTTCATACTACAGTTAAAATATGTGTGAAAGGTCTAAGGGCCTGTTGCCTGGAACACAGGCTATCAGCATTCTTCACAGTTTGCAGAAATGCTTCCCTAGGCTAGTTGTGTACTGCTTTGTTTGGCTTGGGAAATTCATTAAATATTTTTTTAGAACTTGAAGAAAAAGAAAAAAACAGAATCGCATTCAAGTTAAAGGCCCACCACTGGTTCCTTTGTTCTTTTATGGCCCAGTAACTGACACTGCTAGAATACACACTTTGTATATATACAACATCTTGCAAAATAAAAAATGACAAACTTCTAGATAATCAAGAATTATGAGGCCATTTGTCTGTCTGTCTGTCTGACTGCCTTTCTTGTCTATCATCAGACTGGCTATCTCTCAGCTCCTCTGATGTAACGAATGTAATTCCTCAGAATTTGTCAAAATGATACAATATCTTTATCTCTCTTAAGGAGTGAACACAAATCCCTCTTTGGTCAGTCACACACAAACACACACACACGGATCAGCACTTACATAGACACATTCATTTATGTAAATAGAAAGAAATCAAGACTGATGGTAATGATTGTAAAGAAGGAAATTTGTGTTTTTCATTAAATAGATGATGGATAGAAAGATGGACAGATAGACAGAGATATATAGAGATAGATGGATGGATGGATAAATAGATAGATAGATAGATAGATATATAGATAGATAGATAGATAGATAGATAGATAGATAGATAGAGGTAGATAGATAGATAGATAGATAGATAGATAGATAGATAGATAGATAGATAGATAGATAGATAGATAGATAGATTGATAGATAGATAGATAGATAGATAGATACACACACAGACAGATTTACAAGCGATGGCAGTAATTGTAATATTTGAAATCATTATCACTATTACTATCACTTAGTATCACTATAACTATCACTATCATTATCAAAATCACTATCCATTCTCTTCCCATATTGGGTAAAGTAGCTCTATTGTGTGGATTTTGTGTGAATCAATATTCAAATGCGTGTGTTTGCGTGTGTGTGTTATGTATTATTATTATTATTATTATTATTATTAATAATAATAATAATAATAATATTATTATTGTGGATATATATATACATATATATATATGTGTGTGTGTGCGTAGAGAGAGAGGTAGAGAAATTTACACACACACACACACACACACATATATACATACATTTTGCTTTAAGAATTCCTTATTTAGATGATATCTAAATTTTATAATTTTATATGCCCCAATGTATGAGTTTTATGTACAAAGACAATAAATAAATAAATAAAATTGGGATTCTAAACGCTCCACTATGATACACTATCTGTTCTATGGTATCATGGGGTGTCTGGGAGTCTGGGGAAATTTTAGTTTCCGCATGAGTTTAAAGAATGTCAACATACCAAGTAAATTTGAAAAGGGGCTTCAGGTCGTTAGGCTGTAATTGCACTGTGGAATTTTTAGTACAGTCCTTTAACACCAGTAAAATTTGTCTACAATCCAAAGTCATTTCAGATGGAAATTCCCTGAAGGAGATTGTAGCCTTCTGCTGGGGCAGGTAAAGCCCTTTGGAAATTTGGCCTGTTTATGGCAGTAGAATTACCTTCTTTTCTTGTATGGTCGCTTCCTTTGATGGTGGTTGCACTATCCCCACACAATTAAGCCATCTAGAGGAGACTTAAAACAATCCACCTCTTCCCATGCTGACTTGTATGTAATCATTTAAACCACACCTACCATCACTTCTGATTGTATCCAATACTGGCTACAACTTACTTTGTATGTTTCTATGTGAAATAATTTTTCAAAATGTTTCTGCTAGCTTTAAATATGCTGAGATTGTAACTTATTTTATTGGCAGATTGTCAGGAGATAGGAAAGGAAGAGCAAATACAGAATGTACCTTTTAGTAGAGGTGCATTTCTACCCAATTGTCAGATGAAAAAAAATGTCTCTCCAATTTCCCTAATTGTTAATGTTATTGTCTATGTGTGTTCATTTATAAACACACACACACACACACACACACACACAAATCTGTCTATCTATCCATCTATCTATCTATAAATTATCTATCTATCAATTATCTATCTATCAATTATATATCTGTCTGTCTGTCTATCTGTCTGTCAGTCAGTCCATCCATTCCATCCATCCATTCATCTATCGAGGCACATATAGTATTGTGTACAGGATGTAGCATATCGGAAGATTGCTAAGGATATTATACAAATACATACAAACATCACTGACCCCCACATAAATAAAAAGTTGTAGCTGCTGGTGCCTTTATTTTTCAAACATTAAGGTACTGGCGATGGGTTACAAATCCCATAGAGCTTGAGTATTGCTGTACATACAACAAGGAGTCAATGTAAAATGGTCTGATGGATCCTTCTGACTTCTTATAAACACTTTATAAAAAGATCTAAAGAGTAAGTTTCATGAATATCAAACAGTATATATATATATTTTAGAAATAAGAGAAATTGGCTATGAACAAAAAATAAAGAAGGGAGAGAACCCAAACACACACAATTCTTTCTCACACAAATTATGTCAATTTTTAAATTACCTCTCATTTTTTAAAGGGCCAGACCATGTCATAATTCTGTTATTTTTATATACTGACTGCTCAAATCCCACAGTGTTAAAATAAAGCAAATGGCATCTTACAGATATATTTTGATAACCGAACTTGACGGTGTTTATTGAACCAAACCATGAGCACAGTCATCCCTCAAAATGGATGGTTGGAGACCGCATTTGTCTGTCTGTCAAGTATGGAGTGAATGAGTCTGCTTCCTTCAGTCTCCCAGACTATGATGGATACACCAGACCACTTTCAGTCCTTTGGAAATCCCGGGGACAATGGGTGCTGTAGTTCCCATTAACAGGATATTAGATCGAGGTTAGTTCTTTCTCTCTCCCACCCCATCCCAAATTTTAGAGCTTCTCAGAATAAACTCATAAAACTGGGCAGGGAAAAAGCCTCTTCACTTGAATGGCTTCCCCTTTACTCCTTCAGGCCTCAGACTTCAAGACAGTCTTAGTGCTTTTTTTTAAAGTACCCAAGATGATAGCTTGTTCCCTCCTCTTTTCAAACTAGTCTGTTCTGATTGTTGTTCTCTTTAAATGTGGCAAATATTCCACTAAAACCTAGATGTGCAAAAAGAATACAATCCTTTGGTTTATTGAGAGAGGAAAGGAAGGGAGTGAGTAAGCATTCCTTAGAACATGACAGAAGCATTTTATACCTCATCATGTACATGAATAATCCAAGCAAGTCAAGATGCAATAAAATGCACAAGGGAACCCAGAGAGGGAGAGAGAGAAGAGTTTTCATATTTTCAGTGCAAATGTTTTGTTGCTGTGCAGTGGAGCCTTGATCTGTAGAGGAGTGAAATGAGTTTCCTATAGGAAGATCTGGACTATCTGGTCATCATGGAAATCACTAAAGGCCTACAAGGAAATACAGGTTTGGATGTGCATATATGTAAATCGTGAGGACTTTATGGCATCCTGGGACGATTCTTCTCAGCTACATTGGCATCTCAATGCAGCCGAATGCAGAACCCAAGGTAAGGAAATCTGGTTTATTTTATCCTTTCATTGTGGTGAAATGTATATTTATATTTATAGAGAGAGAGGTGTAATCGTGGAGCAGAGATTTGCCTGTGCAGAGCAAATATAACAAGTATTTAATGTCACAATCACTTTCCAATCAGCTCTTAAATTTTGTTTATTTTAATTGTCACATTTTGAACGAAACATAGAAAATTCCACAGAGTGTGTTATTAAAACATGAACAGGGCTAATGGAATCCAATGTGTTCAGTCACATTATGGAAATGCAGAGAATGCATCCATAGCTTATTGACGATGAGCAGCCTGTAGTTTGGGGTATGTTGTGTTGTGTTGTTTCATGATGTGGACAGTTTTGTGTTCATGTTTCAGTGCAATAGGATTGAGTTAAGTTCCTTAGGAAGATTATTTCTTTGGTGTGGATGAATAGACTGCATGTCTGCACTAGTAACGCTGGGCTGTAGCCTCAAATCCTATTCATTGTCAAAACAGCTGTTCTTTCCATGTGATTGCAGGATTAGCCATATACGAGTGGAAAATGACAAACGATTAAATGTGTAAATTAAAAGATCTGATTGCAAGACAAAAAGCCATCTGAGAAAATAAATGGTGTAAATAACAGAATCAATGGGAAAATTGGATGCTCTAATTAATAGAATTCCCTGGGACTCTCAAATGTTTTTTTTGTTTTTTTTTTTAATGATAATATACAATATAAAGTTGGGTAATATTTGGTATTTCATTGATATCAATTAACGTTTCTGGTGGATGCAATAGTTAAATAACCCAAAATAATGACTGCAGATACAGGGCAGAGATATTAATGATAATTAACACAGAATGATACTGGCAGTGAGTATTAGATTGTGACCATTTGTGATGCACACTGCAGTGGGATACTTTATTTTGTATACGTTTGTTTTGTAAAATCTGGATGTTTTGTTACAGCTTTCAATTCCATTTTTTTTTATGTCAAATTCAGCTATTATGTGTACTTGGGTTCCTGTGTGTCCAATATAGATACAAATCCTATGTATACCAAGTGACTGTGTATAAAGCAATGTACATGTTTTTATATTTATTAGAGAGATTCAAGGGGTTGGTTTGCATATTCTGTATTTGTAAATAATCTCACTTTAATCCACGTTATTTATTGGTGTTTTAGCCCTGCAGTAAATGAGGGGTCCATACACTGTTAGCAGGGCTTTATTGACAGGACCCAGTGTAAGCAGTTTTAGGGACATTAAGTTGTTGTAGGACATATAGTCCCAGGAACCTTCCTCCCTTGTCAATGGGGATAAAATGCGTTGGGAAACTCTTTTTGCTTTTACAGTTGAAATCCTACTCCCTCAGTTTTGTTTAATGAACGACACGTTTATGAACAATCGAATGATCCTCGTAAATTTTTTATTGAAGAACATAAAAACATCCAACCCTCAGCAGAGGAACACAGAGACATTGACTGGGATGGGAGCAGCTTAACACGTTTTATATTCTCTCTAAATGTCTCTCTCTTTGTTTTTATCCCCCCCCCCCTCTCTCTCTCTTTTTTTATTTGAAAACTTTTAATGTCTTGGGTTTCAGTACCTGCTAAAACAATAAATACATGAAATGTACACACACCACCCCCATCATCACCATGCTATGGAGAGAACATGAGAAGGGGAAGTAAAGACTGAATAGGAACATTAAATTAAAAAAAAAAGCTAGAGAGACATAAATACCAATAAACTCATTGTAAGTGAATCTGAATGGAAGTCTTGTATCATAATGTATTTGCTAATGACAAAGTATGTCTTGCTCTGCTGCTGTAGATCTGTGCTTGGAAACTGGCAGCTATTGAAAGCTGGAGACAGAGATGAATAACGTCAAGAAATAGTCCCCCCTTTCTCTGCTTCTAACCCCTTATCCACAAATGTATTTCCTCGTTTCCTTACCCTTTACCCCTAAAACGTCCACACTGGTGCACCGTGAACCCCCCATTTGGTTTTATTTCCCTCGTCGTTTTAGTCTGTTATATTAAGATCCAGCTTGGCATTAAGGAGGAAAAAAGGACCTGCGCATTGATCTACAGTGTAATTTTTTTTCTGGGTAAATACAGTCACGTGGGGAACGCGAGCCAATGACGTTCATGGAACGTTGAAAAAAGAATTACCTGCCCTGATTGTTCTATGAGCAGATAAAAAGTACACATACAGTTCATACAATAATCTTATGAATGTTAAAAGAAGGGGGAACAATGTCTGCGTCCGGTCCCATCACCAACTATTATGTGGACTCACTGATCAGCCATGAGAGTGAAGATCTCTTGGCTTCCAGGTTCCCAAGCACAGGCTCCCACCCAGCCACTGCCAGACCATCAGGATTAGTCCCGGACTGTGGAGATTTCCCTTCCTGCAGTTTTGCCCCGAAACCTGCAGTTTTTACCACCTCCTGGGGTCCTGTCCACTCCCAGTCTTCTGTGGTCTATCACCCCTACAGTCACCACCAGGCTCACATAGGGACAGACCCCAGGTATATGCGCACTTGGTTGGAGCCCATCTCAGGGACCGTCTCGTTCCCAGGCTTTGCAGCCAGCAGCAGGCACTACGGGCTCAAACCTGACGCTTTCCCCAGCAGGAGGGAGTGTAACCCCAGTGATGGGCGCAGCTTTACGGATTATATGTATGGATCACCCGGGGAACTGAGGGACAGGCCACCTCTACACAGCACCATCCCCTCCCCGGAATCCGATGCCATCCTGTCCAGCAAACACAAAGACGACAAGTCGGATTTGGACCCCAGTAAGTTTTATACCTTCACATTGTGGTTTTTACAACCTGTGAAAAGGGGGGAGGAGGAGGTAAAGCCAGTGTTAGATCCTCCATAACATGGAATGACCTCCTTACACAGGGCCCAGCCCTTTACACACAGTGAAGTCTTAGATGGGGGAAAGAAAAGCCACTGGAAAGACCTTGTTCCCAATATAATATGGATGTTTGGTGCTAGATGGGGCTAGGAGCCATCACAAAGATCAGTCCCTGGTCTCCTGGTAGATCCCACATTCTGCTGCATGGCGGTGACATTTCTTGATCCAGCATTGAATCAGCAATGCAGCTGGAAGGAGGGAATATTGCAGGGTCCCTCCATAGCAGAGAGAGGAGGCACCACATGCAGGCAGATGATGAACCTGTTTGACTGTAGCCACCTACTCACATTTCAATGGATCCCATTCATTTTCTTTATGGTATCATTGGAGGATTGTTGTTCAGTACCAGGGTGAATGTCTCCACTAGATCACCAGAACTACAGACTAGTTATGGCGCTAAATGAATTGCATATGTGGAGGATTATTTGGGGGGTTTATGGTTACAAACACAATGAATCACATTCGCTCTGGCACTGCAAGATCCTCCGTAAAACACCTTAAATCTTAGGTACCGTTCATATTACACCTGAGTTATGTTTAATAGGCACCTGAAAACTGACACATCATCTGAATGCAAATATGAAGGAGGGTGCATCAGGCACAAGACCTGGCAAGGCTGGCTCAGGATAAGAGATAATGTAAACATGAAACATGGATCTATCCACTGTACTTACTCTTTGATGACTCTAGTTTGTGTGTTTGTGTACACACACACACACACACACACACACACACACACACACATACATATAGAAGTGAAAGAGTAATATTCATAGAAAGATAGATTTGACTTTGGTGGGTCCCATTCTCTACAGACAAACGGCAGATAATCATTTAATCAGAGCTAATTTCATGGTTATATTTATATATAGTCAGCCATTGTGTCCATACATAGACTAAAGCAAACACATATGATCAGTGTTGAGCTAAATATACTGGATAGTTGGCTTAATGCAGCCCAGTGGGTCTCCTTACAGTGTGATGAATCCATTCTGGCCTTGTTTATCTGGTTTACTGTGCTTAGGATTCTCTTTTCAATAACTGTTACTGTAGCCTTGCGGATTGTGGGCTATCAATGGATCCTTTAGGAACTGGAACACAAATAATTACTAGGAAAGTAAATCCTATTATAATGTATAATGTATATTAGCCTCAGTTTAGGGGCTTTATGGGCTTTCTATTGATCTTGGTACCAATAATTGTTAAGATACATTTTATATTGGTACCAGTAATTATTGTGGCATTTTAAATAAGCATTAAGATTATTTTAATTGATACCAATAAGAATTCTTAAATTTTTATATAAATGCCTAAAACAACTCTTGTGGTATTTCAAATTGGTATAAAAAAATTATACCATGATAATACTTACTGGTACCAATAATTATTATATGATGATACTTACTGGTACCAATAGTTATTACAGGATAATACTTACTGGTACCAACAGTTATTATATGATGATATTTAATGGTACCAATAGTTATTACATGATAATACTTACTGGTACCAATATTTTTATATGATAATACTTACTGGTACCAATAATAATTATATGATGATACTTACTGATACCAATATTTTTATAGGATAATACTTACTGGTACCAATAATAATTGTATGATGATACTTACTGGTACCAATAGTTATTATATGATATTTACTGGTACCAATAATTATTACATTATTATATTTACTGGTACCAACACTTATTATATGATAATACTTACTGGTACCAAAAGTTATTACACGATAATATTTACTGGTACCAATAACAATTATATGATTGTACTTACTGCTACAAAAAATATTACATGATAATACATACTGGACAAATAATTATGTAATGAAATTGCATACGTGTACCAATAATTATTTACTGATAATACTTACTGGTACCACTAATTATTTAATGATATTCCATACTGGCACCACTAATTGTTTTATGATATTCCATACTGGTACCAATAATTATTTAATTATATTCCATACTGGCACCACTAATTGTCTGATGATATTCTATACTGGTACCAATAATTATTTAATTATATTACACACTGGTACCACTAATTACTTAATGAAATTCCATACTGGTACCACAAATTATGTAGTGATATTCCATACCAGTACCACTAATTATTTAATGATATTCCATACTGGTACCACTAATTATTTAATGATATTCCATTCTGGTACCTCTAATTATTTAATGATATTCCATACTGGTACCACTAATTATTTAATGATATTCCATACTGGTACCACTAATTATTTAATGCTATTCCATACTGGTGCTACTAATTGATGATATTCCAAACTGGTACCACTGATTGATGATATTCCATACTGGTACCACTAATTGATATTCCATGCTGGTACCAATAATTATTTGATGATATTCCATACTGGACTTACTGGTACCAATAACTCCATGTACAATGTGATGATTTCTTGTTTTTTATATCGGTCTGTTTTTTGCTCTCCTGCTCTAGATAACCCGGTAGCCAATTGGATCCACGCTCGTTCCACGAGGAAGAAGAGGTGCCCTTACACTAAGTATCAGACTTTGGAACTAGAAAAGGAATTTTTATTTAATATGTATCTAACCAGGGATCGGAGATACGAAGTGGCTCGGGTTCTGAACCTCACCGAGCGTCAAGTTAAAATCTGGTTTCAGAACAGAAGGATGAAAATGAAGAAGATGAACAAGGAGAAACCAGACAAGGATCAACCTTAGGGACAGACACAAATAACTCACTAATATGTAATAACCTCAGTATGACAAATATGTGAAGAAAACAAGTTATGGACTCAAAAGAAAAAAAAGACAAAAAAAAAACAAAACAAGAAACTTTTCCTGACTATGAATGTGGAAATATGTGTTTAGAATAGATAAACACAGAGGCATTTGTGGAAGCACAGGCTTTTCTGAAATGCAATTCAAATGTTACCCTTCCCTGTCTTTAAAAAATACCAACCAACCCAACAGAGTACTTGAATATTTTTTTTAGTATTTTTATTTTGTAACTTATACTTATCCAGTGTTAATTTTTATTTCCAGAGTTCGTGAGTGGCTATTTTGTATAAAAAAAAAAAAAACAGAATCTGATTACCAATATGTTTTGTTATAGTCTCTAAAAAAATGGATTGTACATATTTGTGTATTTTATTCTTGTCACAAAACCGTTCTGTATTGTAATGTTATGCTTGTAGATCAGCTCTGTAAATATAGAAGAAAACAGAACCGTTGAATGTCTTTTGTCTTTTGGCTATTCTTCCTCCTCTCATAAAAAACAAAACAAAACCAGGGAGCCTTCTCCCCTAATAGCAGGGCACATTTTCCCTCTATCTGCACTAAGGATGGTTTTTATTTACTTACTTTTGCACAGGAGGTTTCCAGATCCACTGAGAACAAAATCCAATCTTGTGTATTTTACTATAAAAGATTCAGTGGAGAATTAATATATTGTTAAAGGGGAAAGCAACTCTTTACACGTTCCTGTTTAGATGATTTTAGGGCTGGGTGTGTTTGAGTAATTTGCATCTGATCACCAAGTTGGAAAAAATGGCTCAGTAATTTATGGCCAGTAGAGTCTAGAGAAGTGTCAGATTCGGACAATAACGGTAAAGCAACATTCCTAATTTAAATTGCTTCCTGCGAAGTCTCTAGATCGAAAGCCCCTTTCCTTGCTAGTTTAGTTCCCACTATTTTCTCTTGGTTTCTATTTGTTTTCATACAAACACAGCAGATATGTCTGTTTCTCATCTGGCATTTGATTTGCATTTATAACACTGTAGCCCCATATACCATGCACATTGCAGATTAAAATAGCAGCAGATCATAGCAGCAGTGCTCTGGGTTCTCACTAAGAAATCTTCTGGTCATTATTTTAAAACGTGGCCAGGGAATATGAAATCAAATCTAAACAGGTGCATCACTGTCCATTTAACACTTTATTTCCCAAACACCAGCTGGGAAAGGAAATCTGGATTTTTGCAGAATTTAGATGGATTTGTAATCTAAATAGACCTGCTTTCCCTCGAACAGCACAGAAAGGCCCCAACGCTATTGTTATCATTCAAATCTATCTGATGCCAAGAGGAGATTTAGTGAGTTGGAGAACCTTAGGATGTCTCATGGTTATAACAGAAAAGCCATCCCCTTTAGTAGGAGCTGAATATTAAAATGCCCAGAGCTGAAAGGGGAACATTAGCTGGAGAACATAAAATGTCCCCATGCATTGGTTCTGCAAAGTTTGGGCATCATATTCCAAAGGCATCAAGGAAAAATAGACTTTCCCCATCCAGGGATGAGACTGGAGGTGTCATTGTCAGTTTGGCAGGGCTGGGACAATTGATCAATCAGTTTAATGTCCCATAAGGGGAAGTTTGTCTTTCAAAAGGAGAAAGACCCAGAGAAAGAAAGAGATACTGGATACAAAGGATTAGGAGATCAAGTACATCACAAATACGTCGAATCGCTGGAGCAGTTGTTTGTTGTTGTTTTTTTAATAGTGATGATTATTATAACATGTTTACTATTAACTTTTAACTTCCCCATCCAGTGAAATAGAAATGTAGGTTTGTTTGTTTGTGTTAGTGAGATAAAACAAACAGGATGTTGCAGAATGAGGGCTGGCAGGCAGGAGAAGGTAGGTAGACTTCCATACATCCTCCCAGAGAAATGTGATCTTTACAGCCCAGTGTGTCTCACTGATGTGTCTCTGTGAATGGATGTGAACAAAACAAGACCACAGGACTGGCTAGACGTCTGGCGTTAATTGTTTTATGGTTTAAATAAGGTGCAAACTCTCTGCTCTTTTAAACGGAATTATTGGAATGTTTGTCTACAAGCAACAAACAAAGTATTTATATTAATAATTCTCTGATACTGCAAACTCCCAATCATAACAGGGCATCTCCATGTGTCCTGGCCTATAAAGAAGCACATTCATAACAATACACATTTAGTTGTATTATAATAAATTCACTTCTTTCATCTGAGTGGCCTGTTCACACTTACACAAACAAAACATACACAGTCATACAAACATAGGGATATTTGAAATACATACAACCAAAATAAGATACATACGCTATATAGATCCATAACAATAATAATAATAATAATAATAATAATAATAGTAATACTACTACTACTATTAATAATAATAATAGTAATAATAGTAATACTACTACTACTACTACTACTACTAATAATAATAATAATAGTAACAATAATAATAGTAACAATAATAATAATAATAGACTGACGGACACACAGACAGATATATAATAGATAGATAGATAGATAGATAGATAGATAGATAGATAGATGAGATAGGTTAGATAGATAGATAGATAGATAGATAGATAGATAGATAGATAGATAGATAGATAGATAGATAAGATAGATAGATAGATAGAGAGAGAGAGAGAGAGAGAGAGATACAGATGGTGTATAGATAAATAGACAGAAAGACAGACAAATAGAAGATAGATAGATAGATAGATAGATAGATAGATAGATAATAGATAGATAAATATATAGACGGATAGACAGATAGACAATAGATAATAGATAGATAGATAGATAGACAGACAGACAGAGATAGATAGATAGATAGATAGAGAGACAGACAGACAGACAGATAAAAATGTATAGAGATAGGCAGAAACATACACAATACACATTAATTTATATTTTTATGCAAATGTGCATGTACAAGGACAAGGGCTTTTAAGAGTACAGTTACAATTATTTGACCAAATCATCTTTAATTTAATTTACAGAAACATATTGCAAAGGAATAATGTGGAAAGGTTACCCATACAAATTTATTGTATTAGCAAAGTAAAATAACAATACAAAATCTCAACACGAAAAGCTAGACACACACAAATACATATACACACACATTATATATATATAAAATCCTGGAGTGCTACTATACCTAGACATTTTGTGTGTGTATATATATATATATATATATATATATATATGTGTGTGTGTGTGTGTGTGTGTATGTATACACGTGTCTGTCTGTCTATTAATCAATGTGTGTGTGTGTTTTCTCGTGTTTACACACATTTATACATATTTGCATCCATTGTGTAGAGACACAATAGATAGATAAATAGATAAATAAATAGATAGATCCTAAAATCTAATTCTTTGCCTAGTGCCAGCTGTTTATTGTTCTGTTATTATTTTTGTGTATTTTTTTATAATACTAATTAACACCCTGAACAATTGAAAGTGGACAACTCTTTTATGAGTTTATTCTTAAAATAGCAGGGGTGTGTTCGGGTGTTTTGCAAACTTTTAACACATGGTGGCACTATTGCTCAAATTTTAGAGTATTTTCACCAATTAAAGTTGCAATGCATCCCATTACACCTTTGGGCCCCTATAAGGTTGTTAGAAAACAAATCAAAAAAAACATTAACAACATCCTTCACCCCTGAATGGCGAATTAGCATGTAATATGTATTAGATTGTTCACAAAGTGCCAGTATGTCACCTAGATGATAACTGTGATTGTAGGTTAAAATTGCCATTGATGCAAACTACTGTTAGAAAGATATGTAGAAGTTGTAGCAATATTAAAACACAATGAAGTTCTTCCCTCCTATTCACTCTAAAGACATGGCTGAGCACTTTGAACATATATTATAATAATTATAATCGCTGTGATGTAAGGCAGTTTGTTTCATCATAGCTATTAAAAAAACTGACCCTGGAAACAAAGCAAATGTGATGCACAGAGACACAGACACAAGCCAGAAAGACACACACTCACACAAACACACACACACACACACACAATATATATATATATATATATATATATATATATATACATATATATATATATGTATATATATTTATATATATTTAGAATTAAATTACATTACTACTTGTATAAATATATATTGATGAAGATATTGGTGATTGTAATAATGTAAATGATGCTCAATATCCTTGTTGCACACACAAGCATGTGTTTGATGTGTCTGTTGTGTACACACATACAACAGTTGTTATCTTTCAGTGCAAATGTCCCTCAAGCACCACATTCGGATATCACAGTGTGAGTTGTGTATAGGGAGCGAATTTTAGGCTTTTGTTGTTGGGTCTGAGTTTAGTTTTAGTGCAGCCATAAAACCAGGCTGCTTTACAATGGAAGATTCTCTATGGTCGGAAACATGTAGCGCCTGAACTATAATAGGCTCCACTAAACTGGGTGTTTCACAGGGAAAAGCTACACCAGCAGATGGGAACTCCAGAATTTCCGATATAGAATTGCTTTTAATTGCATCTGAGGCTTCCTCCTCCCCCACCCCCCAAACACCCAGTGATTACAATTAAACCCATTTAGTGCTATATTGTCTTTGTGTGGGTCTCAGGTTCACCTATACAGAAGTGAGATATACATGTATCCTTCCCTTAATGAAAGAAGTTTCTCTGTCAGATCTTATATATACAGCATATATCTATACAGCAGTGAGCTATACATGCATCCTTCCCTTAATGAATGAAGCTTCTCTGTCAGATCTTATTCCTTGTTGATCCCTGGCTAAGTCTATTTGCTGGTAAAGAGGGATCAGTCCTGCACTGCTGCTGCATTATACTTGTGGCTTGTTTGGTTTTGGGCTAAACATGGTTTATGGGGGTGTCAAAGTGTTTTCCTAATTCTAATAGGACTTCAATTGCTTACACCAGCTCAGAAGATATTTCCAAGGGGGGAGCTGGGAGGCCAGTGACGTAATACTGGTCTAGTTGTCTCTGAATCTCCCCCCTAATACAGAAATATTGCACATAAAACAGATCTCCATATCTGGTCAGGGTCTTGGACACCTAAACCTGCTCCTTATAGACTTTACCTGTTGAGGTTACCTAGAGTGACCCCCACGGCGCATGTATTTTTCCCACACCAGTGAAGAGGCTGGCTTCATAAAAAGGAGCACCTACAGATATTAATGCGCACCTTTCATAACCCTCCCTCATTCATTTGATATTTTTTTTCCTGAAGGCTGGATTTCCACGTCCCCCCCCAAATCCTTGTCATTTCTTTCTAGCTTGTCCTGCTGGAGAGGATTGATGGATACAAATCGCGTGTGAAAGCTTCACCAGAGGGATTTTAAAAGGAATTTGCCTGTGGTGTTAAGGGAAGGAGCAGTGAAGAAGAGAGAAATTGAGGCAGAGCTCTACCTACCGACTGATATCAGACAATCCAAGCAGCCCACAGTCTAACACAAGCCACACACTCAGGAGGCACCATGAAAGGTCTGTGAGATCCACCACTGATCACAAAAGACCCAGGACTTCACCACATACCCAGGGGACAAACCCCTCTTCCTGATCTCCCCTGGAATTAAAAGACTAACACCCCCCCCCCTCTCGATTTGTTCTGCGATACGATTTCTGTCTTTCATGCAAGAACCATGAGCTCCTACTTTGTCAACCCTCTTTTCTCCAAGTACAAAGGTGGAGAATCCTTGGAACCAACTTACTACGACTGTCGATTCCCACAAAGTGTCAGCAGGAGCCATGCTTTGGTGTATGGCCCCAGTGCCACAGCCCCAGGCTTCCAGCACCCTTCCCACCATGTCCAAGATTTCTTCCATCATGGAACCTCCAGCATCTCCAATACCGGATACCAGCAGAACCCCTGCACCCTGACATGCCATGGAGATGCCACTAAGTTCTATGGGTACGAAGCTCTACCCAGGCAGTCCCTTTATGGTGCCCAGCAAGAGACCAGCGTGGTACAGTACCCCGACTGTAAATCGTCCTCCAACACCAACACCAGCGATGGACAAGGCCATTTAAATCAGAATTCGTCCCCCAGCCTCATGTTCCCTTGGATGAGACCTCACGGTTAGGAGATTTCCCTTATTTCCAGTCTGTGTTGTTTCGTTTTCTACCCCCCCCCCCTCTTATTCTTTTTACAGAATAAAACAACATATAGAGAGAGATTGCTAATGTCACCCGGTGTAGAGATTTTCCTGTCATTCCACAAACCAGCAGTTTGGGTTTAGAAATAGAGAAGGATCAAGGTGTTTTTCTTTAAACTCCCAGTTCTTTTGAACTCACAATGAACTAAGTTATTTTTATGACTTGCCTTGAGGAGAACGACTCCCACGAGGTTATTTTCTTGCTGTTGCCACAGAGCCCTTTTCTCTACTTTATCTTAATGACCCGGGAGTTAAAAGGGAAATCAAACTGGATTTAACTAAACCGGTTCTTATTCCACATTGCCCTTAATTCCTGAATATTTGCTTCTAATGAACACTCTGTGTACTCAGGCAGGACAACACAGGAAAGATCTGTATTTGGGGTTTTGTTTCATTATTAAATCCTGATTTAACTGTAAGATGATATAATCCTTCTGTATCTCCCATTTAAATAAAGTATAATTAATAACCAGAGCCTCTAAGACACATTCATTGTTTTCCTAGACATTTAAACCTAATAAAACCCAATAAAACCTACATGGAAATGTGTTTTAAACCTACCGCCCAAAACCTTAGATTTATTGTCGCCCTTCACCCACTGGTGCTGCGGATCATCCAGTATTTCCTATTACCTCTTCCTTATTTCTATACATACATACATATACATACATTCCATGTACTGCTAATACACAGTAAAAAAGACAATGCACTAGTTGTATAGTATATATTATCTATATCTATCTATCTATCTATCTATCTATCTATCTATCTATCTATCTATCTATCTGTCTATCTATCCATCTATTATCTATATCTATCTATCTATCTATCTATCTCTATCTATCTATCTATCTATCTATCTATCTATCTATCTATCTATTTACATATCTACCTATCCATCTATTATCTATCTATCATTTATATTACTATGTATTATATTCATGGCATCTATCTATGTATGTATGTATGTATGTATGTATGTATGTATGTATGTATGTATGTATGTATCTATCTATCTATCTATCTATCTATTTACAGAACTATTTACAATCTGCATATCTATCATTTACTTATCTATATGTAGACTCTACAAGCTACTGTTGTGGTTTGAATAGCGATTATAATAGATTATATTATTCCATGAGTCAATAACACAGTCTAAGCTACAGACCAGAGCATGTTCCTGTTTCTAGTTTCTGCCCAGGCCCATGCAATGTTTATATGTTGGCCCTATTCTGCTCTGTTCTGGATAGACCCCTGAGAAGAGTGGACATGGGTGAAAATGGTGTAATTAATGGAGTTTTCAGCCTAGACCCTGGTGTGAAATGCAGTAATGAAATTGCTTTGCTTTGCCCTACAGCCCCAGGAAGGAGAAGTGGAAGACAGACTTACAGCCGGTACCAAACACTGGAGCTAGAGAAGGAATTCCTCTTCAATCCTTACTTGACAAGGAAGCGCAGGATTGAGGTCTCACACGCCCTGGGACTCACTGAGAGGCAGGTTAAGATATGGTTCCAAAACAGGAGGATGAAATGGAAAAAGGAGAATAACAAGGATAAACTACCTGGGGCCAGAGATGAAGAAAAAACAGAAGAGGAAGTCAACGAGGAAGAGGAGAAAGAAGAAGAGGAAAAGGAGGATAGCAAGGAATGAGAAGAGAGAGTGTATTAGAGTGAGTGAGTGTCAGCTTCCTCCTGGAACTCCAGTTTTATGGTAGATGTTAATCCGAGACATTTATGACTCTCATTTGCTTTTTACAGAGTATAGAATGGGAAACACAACAGTAACTACCTGTCACAAACTCCAGCCTTTCTCTTTGGCCAGAACTCCACTTATACATTTTGTTGTGGTTGATGTGGGCAAAGGGACATTTGCATTATTACCTTCTTATTTATGTCCTCCAGGTCCTGAGATATAAGGCTAATTTAATACACTTGGAGAAATCATACCAGGCCCTTAGTATGATTTCCAACAGACTGACATTTCCTCTGCAGCCAGAATAGTATTAATTCCTTTTTATGTGAAATGTAAACTACCTATTCACTTTCAGGGGATCACTAATGTGTGACCTCCATAAAATGTAATCTGTGTTTCATTTAAACTGTGTATTCAAATATATGGGGGGAAGGGGCCAGTATTTACCTTAATGTTTTCATTTCTGTTTATTGATTTCAGTTTGTCCTCTCTTTAAATATTGTCTCTCTCTCTATATATAACAATATATGTATTTCATAATGGCAAACTGACCAAGTCATCAGAGGGCAACACGTGTAATCTGAGGCAGGGCAAGTGCATGGGGGGTTCTCACCAAAAAATAAACTCCTCTGTGACAGGCCCATGGTTCTCTGGTGTAACTTCCATTTTATATCCCTGCTCCGTCTTTCTAACTGGTGCACTAGCACTTAAATCCTCAATCTACTACCTAATGGGATCAGGCAATACTCAGCATATTAATACTAACTATGGGTTGGATGGACCCTAAAAATCCTTTTGTTCAGGCTCCATTCTGCCTCCATGTTTTACTCACGTGCTGCTAAGTAGCTATGAAGTCAAAACTGAGGCTGCCAGCCTCCCTTGTTATCACTACCTATAGAAGGAGATCTGCTTTGGGATGTATTTGTAATGCGTTTTTTCGTTGTTTGTCGCTGCTTAATTTCCCAACAACTGATACTGCCTAGTCTGACGCACAGGTTTTTATGGGTTTTTTTTTTGTTTGTATTTTTTTTTGTGTCAATTTTTAATTGTGCTTTTCTAGTAGCTTAGACTAAATTGCACTGAATGTAAAGTTATCTATTGTCTTGACCTTATCTGTTAATGCAAGAGCTTGAAATATATATATAAAAAAATGAAAAGGAAAAAAAAAGCAAAAGAAAACTTGAAAAACTGCAAAAATGGTCTTTGTTTTTGTTTATTTCCCCTTTAGTCAAGCGAGTGTGTTCAGATTCTGAATGTAGCAGCTGTCTCCAGGCTGATCCTGGATACAAGGAAATTTGTATTGTATAAGTGAAACATGATATGATGGACAACGTTGCTAATAATGATAATAAATGATTTTAAACATATCATATGGCAGTCACGTGTTTACAGTTTTTTTTTCATCAATGAAATTATTAGACTGGGAACTGATCCTGGCTCCCAGCCAAGTTGTGATAATATTATATTGTTATTATTATTATTGTATAATATGCAAGTCTGCTAGGTACACATGGAAAATATATGTTTGTAAAAATGTAATGATATATTTCTTTATAATTAAACATTCTAAACAACAACATTATTAATATTAACTATAGCATTCTGTTACACAGTGTAAAGGGTGAAGTGGCACATTCCCAGATAATGAACCTCCTGCCACAGACAATGTAATAATAATAATGATGGTGATAATAATAATAATAATGATAATAATGATAATAATAATAGCAGTGATAATAATGTTAATGAGATGTGATGTGAAACAGATTACTTCAATATGGAGAAATATGCAATGTGGCTGGGAGAGAAATCCAGGGTAATAACAGGTTAAACAGATTAAAATGCAGTTGGACAATATACATAAAAAGGGAGATCTGAGTGAATGAAGAGAGGAAAAGATGGAGAAAATAAAATAATTATTTTATTAAAATAAAAATCCCTGTGATAGTGATGGAAAGGCTTGGAGGGGAGCTGATAGAGAACCATGAGAGAAGCTGGAAAAAACACACAAGGGCAGTCACGTGATGGTGATAAATACCGAAAGGGACTGGAACAAACGGGGAAATAGATAAAGGAGAAATAAAGAAACTGCTTTGAGGGATGAAAATAAAATGAAAATAGAATGAGAATGAAAACAGAATGGGAATACAATGGGAATAAAAATAGAACGAGAATATAATAAAAAAAAACATTGAAAACAGAATGAGAACAGAATGAAATTAAAATGGTTTCAATTGAGAAGCAGATCCAGCAAGGACCTGGAGGGACTAAGTGAGAATGTGGCCCCAGGATTTCCCACCTTAACATTCTATACTATGATAGCATTGTACATGGACATGGCAATAAAGCTCTTGAAATGGAGGGATGGAAAGATATAAAATAAGATGTAGTAAGAACATGGAGATCAATAAGAGGAGAAAAACAGTCTACAGTGTTATAGAGACAGGGGGAGGAAAAGGAAATACAAAGAAAACATAATGTCACCTCCCCCAGGTGATATGAGAAACAATATACTCCACATAGTAATAAATACAGACTAGGGACATGGGGTATTCTCAGGAAGGTTAGGGACATGGAGTATTCACAGGAAGGTTAGGGACATGGAGCATTCACAGGAGGGTTAGGTACATGGGGTATTCACAGGAAGGTTAGGTACATGGGGTATTCAAAGGAAGGCCAGGGTCATGGAGTATTCACAGGAAGGCTAGGGTCATGGGGTATTCACAGGAAGGCTAGGGTCATGCGGTATTCACAGGAAGGCTAGGGACATGGGGTGTTCACAAGAAGGCTAGGAACATGGGTAGTTCACAGGAAGGCTAGGGACATAGGGTGTTCACATGAAGTCTAGGGACATGGGGTGTTCACAGGAAGGCTAGGGACATGGGGTGTTCACAGGAAGGCTAGGGACATGGGGTGTTCACATGAAGTCTAGGGACATGGGGTGTTCACAGGAATGCTAGGGACATGGGGTGTTCACAGGAAGGCTAGGGACATAGAGTGTTCACAGGAAGGCTAGGGACATAGAGTGTTCACAGGAAGGCTAGGGACATAGAGTGTTCACAGGAAGACTAGGGATATGGGGTGTTCACAGGAAGGCTAGGGACATAGAGTGTTCACAGGAAGGCTAGGGACATGGGGTGTTAACAGGAAGGCTATGGACATGGGGTGTTCACAGAAAGACTAGGGACATGGGGTGTTCACAGGAAGCCTAGGGACATGGGGTGTTCACAGGAAGGCTAGTGACATGGGGTGTTCACAGGAAGGCTAGGGACATGGAGTGTTCACATGAAGTCTAGGGACATGGGGTGTTCACATGAAGTCTAGGGACATGGGGTGTTCACAGGAAGGCTAGGGACATGGGGTGTTCACAGGAAGGCTAGGGACATGGGGTGTTCACAGGAAGGCTAGGGACATGGAGTGTTCACAGGAAGGCTAGGGACTAGAGTGTTTCACAGGAAGGCTAGGACATGGGTGTTCACAGGAAGGCTAGGGGACATGGGGTGTTCACAAGGATGCTAGGACACATGGGGTGTTCACAGGAAGGCTAGGGACATGGGGTGTTCACAGGAAGGCTAGGGACATGGAGTGTTCACAGGAAGGCTAGGGACATGGGGTGTTCACAGAAAGGCTAGGGACATGGAGTGTTCACAGAAAGACTAGGGACATGGGGTGTTCACAGGAAGACTAGTGACATGGGGTGTTCACAGGAAGGCTAGGGACATAGAGTGTTCACAGGAAGGCTAGGGACATGAAGTGTTCACAGGAAGGCTAGGGACATAGAGTGTTCACAGGAAGGCTAGGGACATGGGGTGTTCACAGGAAGGCTAGGGACATGGGGTGTTCACAGGAAGGCTAGGGACATGGGTGTTCACAGGAGACTAGGACATGGGGTGTTCACAGGAAGGCTAGGGACATAGAGTGTTCACAGGAAGGCTAGGGACATGAAGTGTTCACAGGAAGGCTAGGGACATAGAGTGTTCACAGGAAGGCTAGGGACATGGGATGTTCCCAGGTACGCTAGTCAGATATACACAACTACGACTGTGACTTTAGCTTTACATTTTATTATCCTGCAATGTTTCCCCAGTGTTTCTTTTAGCGTAAAAGTCTATTGTTATTATGGCGTTAGAATGTATAAACCCAGAACCTTGTCCTAATACAGTCATCATTCCTGTTCCACCTTAAGTTTTCTTTGAGTAACATTATTTTTCAGAAAACAGTTAATATAATTTATTAGTGATATATATAATCTCTTTAATGGTTTAGAAAACATTACAACATTATTTTATTCTATCTATCTATCTATCTATCTATCTATCTATCTATCTATCTATCTATCTATCTATCTATCTATCTATCCATCAATACATCCACACGTCCTCTATTTCTATCTTTCCTTGTCTTTATGTCAGTCAGTCTGTCTCTATCTGGGTACTATATTGGTGGTGACCGTCCCTGCTGCTTTACTGTCTTCCTTGGGATTCTGTATCTTCCATTGAAGCCACATGTGGTAGATCAATAGTATCTAGGAAATAAAACCATAAACTAGCTTCTAAAGTCCCAGCAAATGTAAGGTGGGGACAGAGTAATTTCCTGGAGTCTGCTGGGCATATGGCTGTAAAGAGATGAACCGAACATTCCAGGGTCAGTTTTACATTTGTTTCCTCACTTTAACTAAAAGGTGAATCGATTTACATCTCCTTATAGGTGTAAAATGAACACTTCCAACTACATTCCTGTAAGTGTGTGCCTACCTGTATGTCGGTCTATCTATGTCTGTCTATCTATCTTTCTATCAATCTATCTATCTATCTATCTATCTATCTATCTATCTTTATCTTTATCTATCTATCTATCTATCTATCTATCTATCTATGTCTGTCTATCTATCTATCTTTCTATCTATCTATCTATCTATCTATCTATCTATCTATCTATCTATCTATCTATCTATCTATCTATCTTTATCTATCTATCTATCTATCTATCTATCTATCTATCTATCTATCTATCTATCTATCTATCTATCTATCTATCTATCTATCTATCTATCTATCTATCTATCTATCAATCTGTCTGTCTATATTTTTCTATCTGTCTATCTATCTATCTATCTATCTATCTATCTATCTATCTATCTATCTATCTATCTATCTATCTGTCTGTCTGTCTGTCTGTCTGTCTGTCTGTCTGTCTGTCTGTCTGTCTGTCTGCCTGCCTGTCTGTCTGTCTGTCTCCAGGCTGATCCTGGACTATATCTCACTATATGTATCTATCTATATATCTCTATATCTGTCTGTCTGTCTTTCTATTTATCTCTGTCTGTATCTCTGTCTCTATACATATCTATGTATGTATCTATAAATCTCTATATCTGTCTGTCTATCTATTATCTATCTATTTATCTATGTATCTATCTATGTATCTATCTATTATCTATCTATCTATCTATCTATCTATCTATCTATCTATCTATCTATCTATCTATCTATCTATCTATCTTCTACTTTTTAATGTAACATCAGGTAAAAGTCCAGGTTTCTAGAATCTTCTGTAGTGGATTAACTCATGGCTTTACGCACATTTTATTCAATATTGACATGTCAAAATAATCTATATAGCTGGGGAGACGGGTAGGTGGACATAAACACACACACACACACACACACACACACACAGGCGCAGTCCATATTACACTGCCTGTACAGTGTTCTCCAGTAAATGTAGTTGTATGAAAGTTAATATACACTGTACTCTCATTCCAACCCGCTGGGTCACTGCGCCCTTTAATGTCATTTTATAAGATATAATGTGCAGCACTTGTATTTCTAGCACATCAGAGCGAACTGTGGGGTTGATGATAAATTAGTATTATATATAATATATATAACCTCCTAATAAGATCTACTTATCATAAGAGAAATGATGTATCTCTCTCTATCGCTCTCTCTCATCTCATCTCTCTCGATCTATCTATCTATCTATCTATCTATCTATCTATCTATCTATCTATCTATCTCTCTCTATCGCTCTCTTAACTCTTAGTCTCTCTCTCACTTATCTATCATCTCTCTATCTATCTATCTATCTATCTATCTATATATCCAACCTTGTAGTAAGATGCAGAGCACTCACAGGACTTGTGCAGAATACTTTAAACTTTATTTCATATGCAACAAAACAGATAGCGACGTTTCGGTCTTTGTCCTAGACCTTTCTCAAGCTATATTTCTGCAGGTGCAAACAACCCACTCAGAGTGCACTCTATTACTCTTTTGTGGATATCTATCTATCTATCTATCTATCTATCTATCTATCTATCCATCCAGTGCCTTATATATTCTATATACACATTTGGCAGTGATATACATACTTACACATATTTTTGGTTTTCTTTCTCATTTATATATTTTTGAAGGGTAGAACTTTATTGATTTCCATTCAATGGTTCCAGTTAGTGTTTATGATGAAGTCAGTCCCAAATTTCCCTCTTTAGATAGAGATATGATTCTAGTCTGATAGGATTAAATCATTTCATCAGCTAAATTGTGCGATAGGGGTGGAAATGTTCTTACAGTTAGAGAGAAAAAAAGCAATTTGTGAGATGCTCCTCTCAGAGAAGGATTTTGCAAATGATCATTGGTGTCTGTATATAACTTGGAATGGACCCATTGACACGCCTGAAGAAAACTATACCACTTCTATCAACACTTTCCTTTTATTATCCTATCAAAAATTCCCTCCAAGACTAATTTAAGAAGAGGGGAGCTATAACTCATTGAAAAGCTGAGCAGGAACATATTGCTCATTTTAATTGAATGTATCCTTCTAATCAAGACAACTGCAACATGATCATACCCCTTTAAATAATTACAGCGAAATGAGATGCCGAAATCTAAACGAAAAAAACCCCCAAATGCAGAGCCAAGAAGATCTGACCACAGAGAATGTCCAAAACTGGAATGTACAAATATGTCTATTTCAGTGGGTCTCAATATGTATAAATGTATTATAATTAATGAGTATAAGCGAAAAACTGGCAATACAATTATATAATTGTATATTATCATCTAGTTTATTATTATTATTATTATTATTATTATTATTATTATTATTATTATTATTATTATTATTATTATTATTATTATTATTATTATTATTATTATTATTATTATCTAGTTTAAATATATTTTGTAATTTAATATTCCATCAGTAAAACCCAGCTCAGTAAAGATTTGGCTTCAACCAGTAAAGTAAATGGAGACCCAGCCTGGAATTTTTAGAGCTCTGTTGTTTGTTACTTTTTAGGGCAAAGAGAGAATAAAGTTCTTTATGGACATGAAAGCAGCCCTAATAGTAGCCTTCCCCTCCTCGTAACTTTTAACTACCTGTTATAAAATTTATTGGTGCTCTGTGAAGAAGAATACAGACAGACCCTCAGCATCCGGCTAGAATACAAAATTCCCATTGTGACTCGTCAGATAAGGGGAAACAAACTTTTATTTCACAGGATAATTACTGGTTGTTCCCTCGCCCTTCGCTCATTATCTATAAAAAGAAAAGAAAAAAAACATTTACAGTGTGAACTGATTGTTATTCTATTCGCTATTGATCTTTTTTCTTTTACTATTTTTCTCTATAAATATATACACATCACATAATGTAGTTTTATATCATAGTATATTCTATTTACATTATGGTATATTATCCTGTATTATATTAAATATTTATTTTAAATATTTAAAGAACAAGGGGGAAGTGTATTATAACTGGAGATTGCAGAGAAAATGTAAACAGATACGAATTAAAGAACCATGTCAGAGGGTGAAATACTAGCATGGGGACGGTGGCAGGGAGGAAAGATTGTTGAAGTTGTAGACCAGGGAGAAATCTAAAATCAAATCCTACAGCAGAAATTACAGGAGCAATGGGGCCATTGGAATATTTTTTTTTATTTGTTTGTTTGTTTTTTTAACTTATAATTTTTATCTTGCTTTAAATACACATAAAAACTTAACATTGAACTTTCTATAGGATTATGTGGGCTTGTTGATATCTTAAACTTAAAGTCTTGTTAGAATTCTATATCATTACTTCTACACGAATGTTGTAACATGCATGTAAAAAAATGGGGAAAAGGAGAACATTAGTTTATTTTTTTAATTTTCTTGGTAGTGTTTATAATGTCAGTGTCTTAAATTTGTATAAGAACCATACAATTTTTTTTAAAATTAGAACCTGGATCAATTGCCTCCACATATAATAATAATAATAATAATAATAATAATAATAATAATAATAATAATAATAATAATAATAATAATAATAATAATAAGTTATATAGCGCCAACATCTTCTTCCTTCCTTTCTTTTTTCGTTTTAATATCACTTCTCTTTAAAATCTGTTTTATGATTAGCTGGATTAACTGCAACTTTCTTACTTACAATTTAATCATTTGTTATTTTAAGTGGGGCTTAACTTTGGCCTTTCAGATAAAATGCATTGTAGGGATATTGTTATGCACTATAAGGATGCAAACTGTGGAACAAATATTTACGAAGTGAATCAAATAATAATAATAATGTGGGTGTGTGTGTGTGTGTGTGTGTGTTTGTGTAGTATGTAGGTTTTTTTGTATTCAGGCATTTTTTAATTCTGAACATGAGACATGTAACGATATAGATTGTATACACATTATATTTTTCCTTTTAATCTAAGCTTTAGTTAGGGTGTAAATACCTACTCACGTCACTTCTTTTAAAGAGATACCTGTGTGAATCTAAATGTGTTTTAATATACACAGGAGTGTTATCCAGCCTACTATATCCCTACTATATATGATCATTTTAAGGGAGGCCTTGAATAAGGTGAAATGTTTTTAATTCTCTGATAATAATATAATTACAGATTTGTTCCATCTCTTCCATCTCTGGCTGTAATTCTTGTAATTCACACTTAGATCCCCCTAGAATGAATCCACATTACAGACAATATCCCCACCTATTTAATTGTATTAAAAAAAAATCCAAATACTAAAAATGGTCTAAATATGGCGTCAAGGAAAGCCATTTGCACACGCCACACAAATGCAGTGCATTCTTGGTTGTTTGCAGAAAATTTACAGCTGGGCAATAAAAGTTTACGACTGAATCACAAGTTGGATTGGCCACAGGAAGTCATGTGGACTCTCCATGAACATGAACTTTTTATTGTGCTTTCTCTCTTCTGACTATTTCACTGTGCTCCTTCCTATAACAGTCCACCTTGTGCCAGTGGAAGGGGCTGATCGTATCTGTCTATTAATATGTTACATGGATTTTTAGAATCCAGATTGGGGGGGGGGTATTTTTTCTCTCTGCTCCTTTGCTCTGTGGAACTCTGTGTTGCTTTAAGGCATTTTGGAGATAATGAATTTACTGCACCTCTCTCTCTGGTCGCCTCCCCCTTTTCCACCCCTAGGGGCAAGAGGCTTCTACGTTTCGTTTGGAGAAAGCAAAGAATTAAGGATCACCGAGCTGTAAATACATTTTATTCCATTTTTCTCCCCCCACCTATGATCATTATTTCCTCTCCCCAGAGTTCCCTGCTGTACAGGGCTCTGTTTGCATTTTTGTCCCCACCTTGATTTTTTTTTCTCCCCCCATTTATTTATTTATTTTGTGTAATGTTTTCTTGAAGCTCCAAGCAGCATCTACAGATCAGACAGAGACAGACAGACACAGAGACAGACAGAGAGAGAAATCTGTGTGGCAGCATCGGTAAGTGTTCTCTTATTGGCTAACATATTCTAACTAATGATCCATAGCAATGGGTGGTAAAGAAATGGTTACAGAACGTTCTAATCCACTGTGTGTTCTATTGCATTGTTCTATAAAAGGGGTGCCAATATAGGGAAAGTGCTGGGGGATCTTAATATGATGTCACCTAGTTTTAATAGCAAGTGTGTATCACTGGTGGAAATAACCTCTTGGTCTCCTCTTATCCTGTGTGTGCTAAACCTGTTACAGGGGGGATGTGGGCCTTGGGAAAGGGGGTGTGATTACAACTGGAAAATTAGATAGATCTGCAAAATAACTTCTGATTATTGTGGGGGAGGGGGCTATAAAGGGTGCTAAGTATTTAGAGACTGATAACGTTTTTTTGAGAAATTATTAATACAATACTGTAACAGTAGAAGTGTATGGGTGAGTTCTGGGCATGCGCAATGTGGGTGTTGTCAGGGATGCCAAGATTTTATGGCAAGCTCTGTCTAGATTATTTCTCTGTGTGTTTACCTAATGATTTTTCTGACCTTTGTAGGATCAATTATGGGCAAATATCTATGTATATATGGTTCAGATTTCTAGTATTACTGACCTTTATTACTGAGCATTGTGGGTATTAAGCAGACACTAGCTTTGATACTCAATGAATAGATTAATTGTAAATTAATAAGCACACCCTTTTCCAAAACAGTTAGAACTACAGTGTGTGCTTCTAAAATAAACAGAAACTGGTCTAGAAGAGATTCCCATTTGTCTTTATTAAGTAGTGTGGGGGAGAATTTGCTTTCATATTGAAGTATGCTTATTTACTGTCTGTCTATCTGTCTATCTATCTGTCTATCCATATATGTCTATTTATTTATTTTTACTCTCTCTTAGAATATCTATCTATCTATCTATCTATCTATCTATCTATCTATCTATCAATCTATCTATATATTATCTATCTATCTCTATTCATTTATGCATTTCTATTCTTTCTCTATTAATTTAATTTAATTCTCTATTAATTTATTTCTTTCTATCTGTCTATCTATCTATCTATCTATCTATCTATCTATCTATCTATCTATCTATCTATTTCAATTCTCTCTCTCTTTGAATATCTATCTATCTATCTATCTATCTATCTATCTATCTATCTATCTATCTATCTATCTATCTATCTTCATTCTTCAATCTCTCTCTCTTTGAATATCTATCTATCTATCTATCTATCTATCTATCTATCTATCTATCTATCTATCTATCTATCTATCTATCTATCTATATTTTGTCTGTTCTAATCATGTGTTAACAGTAACTGTGAGCATTACCTATGAATTTATGATAATCATTAGGGGACTAATGGTAGCTTTAAACTTAGAAATCCAATTGGCTGTTGTCAGTTATTGCTAAATAAAATATCAGTGGTCGATGCTGTAAGTCTATTTTTCAGACAATACAATTATGAACTATTTCTTCCAGGCTGTATTTGGACACGTGTTATTGGTTGCTGTGGGGTTATTACCAAGGGATATTTAAATCAGCTGGGTGGATAAGTCAGGGGTGTTTACCAAGAACAACAAACGGCTACAAGTCAGTTTGGCTGTAAGTAAATGTAGGATCTGTAATGGACATTTACCATGTGATCCCTGTAATATGTATTTGTGTTATTTCATAGCCATGGTGTATTTATACTATTAAATGAAGGGAAACAATTCCACACAGTGGTATAGGAACTATTCACCATAGATATTACAGAAAATGATATTGATCTATAAAGCTCATTGCTAAATCTATTCCCAGAGAGAACTGCAGTGTGATCTAATGGTCTATTTATCTAATAAAGATAAAACTGTATTTCGATCTATATCTATTATCTATCGATTTCTGGAAATTGTTTGAGAATTGTAATTTTTCCTCTTTCTTTCTTTCTTTCTTTCTTCTTTCTGCATTTGGTTGTTTTGCAGACCTATTTAGCTTGGGATCTGACTGTCACATATTTGGCTGCATTGGTTCAATGGCTAAATACCAGCAGGTTGTAATGTCTCATCCACTGTCCCCCATTCCCCTCTATGTATTGCATTGTGGCAGGGCAGGTTGGGTGTGTGCTGTCTGGATAGAGGAAGACACTGGGGTTTATTCCTCAGTCACTATCCTCCTTGAACGTTTTCTCTTTTCTTCCAATTGTTTTTTTTTCTGGTGGGGGCACCAACCACTGTTAACCAGTTGCCAGAAGCTGAGGCCTGAGGAGATTCTGTGTATCGATTTCGTTAGAGAGTCTTCCAAGTCCCATAAACTTCCATAAGACAGAAACATTATATACACAAATCTAATGTGATTTATAAATGGTTGTGATAAATAAAACTCCCTGTAAACAAATGAAAACATTCATTCTGGGCAGCAGGGATAGAAATAAATGAAACTGGGCACTTACATTGACTTTAGCTGTGGTTAATACATTGTGGGTCAAGTTGAATGCAATTAGCACTGGTTGTTGTTTATTAAGGATGTTTTGCATTTCCCTGGTGTGTATAGGAAGGCATCCAGTGTATGATCTGGGTGGATTTCATGTACAAATCTTTCCTTTAGAGTGTAAAAAATACAAAATAAGGACAACTTCTTCCTTATTCAACGTTTGTACATGTCAGACTTCTATGTGTTTGTTCTTTCAATGCTACACAATGACAGGAACATTCCATCCATTAAGGAGACTCTCATTGCATTGGGGGCTGCTAAATGAAGCTTTGCAGGTTTCAGACCCATAACACTGAGTCTGTGATACAGATGTTAAATATTATTCCCTCTATGAATATTTTATACCCTTCAACCTATCGGTACAATGTGTGTTCCCTTCCCAACAGGCAGTAAAACGTTCAAACAGAAAAACAACCAAATATTTATTGTTGTGAATAGAATTGTAATTGCCTGTGGATCTGTTGCAAGGCCTGTTCATACAGGGTATTTATTGGTTGCTTCCTTTGTTCAGATCATTGCTGAACTCCTTTTATGACATTAGTTCCAGAACTACATAAGTAGCAATGGAATAATGGTCAGTGCTATTGGAATGGAATTGTTTTCACCTAAAATTCTAATTAACAAATAAATACAATCTCACAGTCCCTGAGCACGTAGATAGGCTGTATGTAGAGTGTATAGTTCAACTCCTTCAATCCATCAATATAATATGACAGTTTGTAGACAATGGGGGAGAGTCTCTTCCTGTAGGATGATCCCAGTAGAAAGCACACCTGCAATGGGAGTTTAATAGATGCCCTTTTGTAAAACAGAAGCTAAAAATGTATAGGTGCAGAAGCCTGCTGGAATAGATCCGATAGATGGACCTTACAGGAGGTTTATTTCTAAAAATGTATTTGTAATGGGATAAACATAGATTTCACCTTAATATGTGACCTCCTACTTTTATTGCTTATATTTTCCCTGGAGGCCATTATATTGCAAGCTCTGGAAATTGAAGTCATTTTGCAATGTAGCCTTTGCTTTAGTCCTGAGGGTGTCTCTTTGTTTACTTGTTTATATACTGCCACCAAGTGACCAAAGGAGGCCAAACCAGAACATGCAGGTTGGCTTGGTGAAAATTTAGCCATTTGGGACTTTCAGGGGGAATATATATATATATATATATATATATATATATATATATATATATTTTATTTTTTTTTATGTGTAAAACAAGTAATTGCAGGATTTGGTTCATGTTATGTTGTTGCTGTGTGAAGTGTAACTAGAAGTGACAATGAGTCTAGTTGTCCTTGCATCTTAGTGGGTTATAGGAATGAATGTGATCAGAATTCAGTGGCTTTATAAGGCTGAAGGTCTGAGAGTCTCCCAGCTGCTTCTAACACCAAATAAAAACCTTCTGCTGTACAGGAAAGCTCAGTTTATTTAAGAGGAAGAGAATATATTGTCGGACACATTTAAGCTGGGAATCATTGAAAGACACATAAAAATGATCTAGAGTTTAAATTGCTCCATTCACCGTGTTGGATCGCCCTGTGTAAAACATCACATGGACCCTCCACTTGAGGCAACGCAGTGTTGTTTTATTTAATAAATCTTTGTTGTAATCTCCTATGAGTCACAAGCTTTCAACCTCACAAACATCAAGAATAGGGACTTGCACTTAATAGCTGGGTAGTTTATTTTTTATTGTAAGCTCATGTTTTCACATTCAAAAGCATCAGCTAGTGCTGCTGGAGTTAAAAAGTGTCAGAAATCGGAGGAAATAAAGCACACGGCTTTATGACGTAATGCAAATACAGTGACGTAAGGTTTGTGATTTTTCTATATTTTTTAGGAAGAATCAACACACAAAACCAGCAGTGTAACTATTCATAATTATCTATTTTACTTAAATCTAGTTATTTCTTTTAATAGAATATATCAAACATTTCTTACAATACAAAAAGCGATTTCTATGTATTATTATTCATTGATAGTGACTGTTTTAGTTTGCCTTTATGCTACATAACAGAAAGTTTTCGAATGCATCCAGGAAATGACAAGTTATTCACATTGGGGTTTCAATTGGAAGTTTTTGCCTTTAGAAGATATATGACGACACAGAAGGTATCAGCCTATAAGAAAAAGAAAATAATCATTTTATTGGATTTTGCATGATCATTAACCAAGTTACCATACATTATTTAAAATAATCTGTTAAAGAATGTGCTATTTTAAATGACAGAGAGTTACATACAGACTGTAGAATTCTATAAATAATCAACAGATTATTGTGTACATTGGCTACCTATTATTTTGTTTCCATTGAGTTTGGTTTGGTTTGGTTATATTCGGGGATTTTTAAAGTAATACAAAAGAAAAAATGTTACAAACAAGAATAAACACTGCAGATGAAGTGTACATTGGTATAACTTTAGCAGCGCGTGGACCAAGAAGCTTGCGATCTAATATCTTGTGCAATATATTTAACATTCTTATGCATGTTAACGATAAAATTCGCGGTGGCTTTATCATAGGTAATATTCCTTTCGCAAACCCAGTACATTCACCTTGATCACTTCACTGTTTTTTGCAGTCTGTTGCTACATCACACATCAGTGGGAATTGGTTATAAAATGTCTTTGTATGGCTGTTACCATTATGTTAAATTGTGTTAAAATGAACGGATATTAAATGATCAGGGTATAGTTTGCCTCTTTAGCTTGGACAAAATAAAGTCATACTTCAACTGTAATTGGATTATTTTTACTGATATTAAAATACTTGTAAATACAGGACAATTAACATAAATATATATAACCCCACATATAATTACTATGCAAGCAGTAATTTAATACTGTACAATTTTACAATGCAATTAAAGGAACTCTGCAATTACTTCTGAGTTTATTATTAATGGAAAAAAATAGAATAAAAACTATTGTTCATAATACTGTATATTATAAAATAAACGCACACAGCCAGTTTACAATCTGCATAACTGTCAGGGATATATACAATACACCCATTCAATATTATAGTAAGACTCTACTGGACCTCTAGAAAAAGTCCCCCCAATGCAAACCAGATATTAAAGCTCCAGCTTACTGTGTTTGATCAATAATAACACTACTCACGAGCAAAGCAATGCACTGAAATTTTAATGGACTACTAACTGCAAATGCTGGAATAGTCATTAATAAATAAAAAAGGCTGAAGTCAGATAGACATTAAATCACACATTTTAATTAAAAAGGTGAAGGGGAAAGGTACTTTGTATTTATATAGTTGGTGTGTTATGTCCAATATGTATTAAATACTGCACCGTCGTGCACTGTATATACAAACATATCCATACACTCCATGTACACACATATCCATACACTCTATGTACACACATATCCATACACTCTATGTACACACATATCAATACACTCTATGTACACACATATCCATACACTCTGTGTACACACATATACATACACTTTATGTACACACATATACATATACTGTATCTACACACATATTTATACACTATATGTACACATATATTTATACACTGTATGTGCAAACACACCCATACACTGTATTTAGTAACATATTCATACACTGTATGTAGTAACATATCGACACACTGCATGTACTAACACATGCACACACTGTATGTACTAACGTATCAATTAAAAAAAAAAATACTAAAGCAAAAACCTTTATTTTTTTATTGTTTGCACAGAGGTCTGCTACTGGATATAATATATATATAATGGATACTAGTAAAAAATTATATTAATTATATTACATTTAATTTTATTGATAAAAAAATACATAGTATGTGCGTTTGAATTATTATAATAATTAATATTATTACTACCTGTAATTAAGGTAATATTTTCCCTATATTAAAGAGCTCATGCATATGGAAATTCTGTCTAGTTGAAATGACTACTTGCTATTCAGTACTGGGTCCCAGTATAAGTGCCAATTGAGGTGCTGAAATGCCCTCTGACAAAAGCCACTGGTCCCCTAAAGCTGAGTTTCTCTTCTTGAAAATACTCATTGATGTTGTTTCCTTTTCCTTAATTAGGAAGGATATAGAAAACACGTGTGCTGAGGCATTTGCTGTATTTCTATCACTTAATCAATCTGTTAATTACACAGCCTTTGAGTCTAATGTCCCATTCTGCAGGGTCCCCATGTTTGCTTCATTGTTATAAAGTAGAATTAAACCAACATATCTTACCTGCATAGCCTGAAATAAAATGTGTGTTTGTAGAGATCTGGAAGGGGATCCATGGTGCTGTACACTGGGGCTATTTCAATAAACATCTGTTCTTTCAACTTCTGTTGAGCTTACACAATTGCCACGACTCATTGCTGTACCTTGCAGGCAGTTACCTACACAGATATTTCTTTAGGAGAAAAAAAATAAATTCTGAGGTGTGTGTGTGTGTGTGGGGGGGTAATCCGGAATTATCCACTGCATTCCACAGTTTGACAACCTGTGTCTCTGCTAAGCAGCCTTAAACTTCCTGCACGTTTCTGCCTTTAAAACTTCTTTCTGGAATGGCTGAGATGAAAATCCCCAAACCATGGGCTTCCTTTTGTTACTTATTGGAAGTGCTGGACGGTTGGACCATAGAGCTATAAAGCCTGAGCTTGGAGTTGTAATAAAACACAGAGGTCCCCCTGTTCTATTAGCACAATTCACAAACTGCCTTCCAGATAGACCCCTGAATCTCCATTGCTGACCCCTAATATAACCTCCCCCCAAACTGACCAAGCTGATATAGAGGGAGCAGGGACACAGAGAGGGGCAGACAGATGTAGCCCCCCTCCTAGTAGGAAGCAGGGAGCCTGTGGCTCTCATTTTAGGGTGTTTTACCTCCTCCCAAAGAAAACTGCGCTATAAATAACAACTAAACCGATAAGTGAGCAATAAAACGAGACATTGTGGAAGAATCAAACGGCTTTATGACCCCTAATTCCAGGCAGGGAGACTTGTCTTAACCCAACCTCAACCACAACAGCACAGAATATATATAATGGTAGGTTCTGCCACACACACATACATATGTGTGTATTACCACTCAGATATGCCATATACACATCATCACTATCTATCTATCTATCTATCTATCGATTCGATCGTCTAGCTATAAGATTACTATAGTATATTAGAGAGAGAGATATATATATAAAAGGAACTGTAAAATATCTAAAAGTTAGAAAGAAATTAAAAAGTATCTATCCATACATACATATAAACATACATATACACATACATATATACACTTACATATATACACACACACATTCTTTGAATTTTTTTTGTATAGCAAATTATTGTATTAAATATATTGTTTGCAATGGGAAATATTTATCCCAGAATTTCTTATAAATCCATATTATTAAACACACACACACACACACACACACACACACTTACACACACACACACACACACACACACACACACAACACCCACACCCACCACACACACACACACACACATGTTTATATATATATATTATATATATATATATATATATATATTCCTTCTTGGTTTTATACAGTTACTTACATTGGGTGCCCCACACACAAGCTGTTGCAATCTTTGCCACAAATGGTCTGTTTAGTTTGTTTAAAAGTTTTTTTTTCTTTTGGCTGCACTCATGGGATTAACTGGTGAGATTGCAGGGCAATAAACGACTCCTTTTTGTCTGTTCCCATCTTTATGGCTTTATAACCTCTATTTTCTTTGTTGCTCACAGGAAAAAGATCGTAAAATCCCCCAGCATCCGGGTTTGTGTGTAGCCCTGAAAAAATATTGCTCTTAAACTCTCACAAATGGTGGCCTTTAGGAATTCACCAAGTGAGAAAACCCTTTATCCCAACACCTATATACATATATATATATATATATATATATTTACTTGATATATTATTTTATTGATATATAATATTTGCTTGATATATTATTTTATTGATATATATTTACTTGATATATTATTTTATTGTTTTATATATATATATATATATATATATATATATATATATATATATAAACACAATACCTTTGGTTTCCTATTGCACCGGTTCACATCCATACACACTGTGGCTATTACATATGGTATATGGCAGGTAACCCATTATCCATTATATTACACAATCTGAGGATTCTGGTATGTACAGTAAGGCTTAATGGGGAGATGTACAAATAGGAAGATCCCTGGCATTGCAGTTTAGTATTTTATGATCTCTGGTTAAACAACAGCAAAACTCCAATTAAACAACCAAATAAATGTAAAAAGAAACAATTAATTACAGAAATAATGTATGCTGTTTAATATGCCTCACCAGAAAGATCACTTTGATTTACAATTACTTTAATTAGGGTAAACGGTGAATACATGTATATTAACAAGATATATGGCTCAATCCAAATTAAATAAATATTTGAAATTAATAATAATAATACATTTGCATTATAAAGTTGTGTCTGCTGGGAGATTGTTGGGGTTCCTCTATTACACTAGTTGTTGTAATAAACATATAAACCTATTTTCATCACAAACATTTATTTTATCCAAGACAAGTGAGTCTCCCTGCTATAGATTTGCTTGCATCCTATAAACCGGTTTATGACGTTGTAACCCTGCCACTGCCTGTTTGCATGTGTTACTGGGTGAGATCACTGCCACATTCCATGGGATTTTACATGAACATTCGATTTACAGAACTTACAGATCAAATTCTACTGAAAGAGAAAGAAAACCTGCAGATTTTATTTAAAGTCTGAAGTTCTCCTGAGACTTCATTCCAAACATACTGACCCCCCCCCCCCCAATACTAATTCTCTATTTCTAATTCCAAGTCTCACTTTGACTGTATATACTTTCAACTGGGGAATCAACACAAGCAAAACCAATTTTTTCCCCTTTCTTGACACCTCGCCTCCTATTGGCTCCAAGTGGGTCAGCTGACTTTGTCATTTTGTCTGTCCTGGATTGGAGCCCTCCCTATAACAATCTAGTTCAGACTACAAACTGGAGACAGAAATAAATATTAAAGAAATTCTTACAGGCAGGTAAAAAAGGGGAGAAGGATATGAATTCCTATTTCACTAACCCATCTCTGTCCTGCCATTTAGCCAGTGGCCAAGAAGTTCTCCCTAATGTGGCCCTTAATTCCACTGCCTATGACCCTGTTAGGCATTTTTCCACTTATGGAGCAGCGGTTGCTCAGAACAGGATCTACTCCTCTCCATTCTATACACCGCAAGATAATGTTGTGTTTAGCTCCAGCCGGGGCCCCTATGAGTATGGATCCAACGCCTTCTACCAGGACAAGGACATGCTCACTAGCTGCAGGCAGAATTCAATGGGACACAACACACAGACGACAATTGCACAGGATTTTAACAGTGATCAAAACAGAGCCAATGTCCAGGAGCAGAAAGCCAGCATACAGATCTACCCATGGATGCAGCGCATGAACTCCCACAGTGGTAAGTTTGTTTTACAGCTTCTTAGTAGAGATATAAATTAAATAAACCCAACCATCTTTACGATCAGCTCTCCCCTAGCACAACTGGCTCAGCTTCTTCTTTTTTTTTATGGCCTCATAAAAGCAATAAAGTAGTTTCCTTTCACAGTTGCTGTTCCGGGCCTTTTATTTGGTTAAGTTGTTGCAAGCGAATATGGCTTGTTACTATGTTACTTTCTAATGTGGAAGGTACATGGAGGGGACAAGATTCAATGTAACAAACTTCACCCAGGCTGGGAATTGTATTTTCTATTATTGGGGAAAGGGAAATAAAATAATAAAAACTCCTCTTTATAGAAATAAATAATGTAGATATATTTAATTATGTCTCTGACACAGATACATATGGGTCTATAGTTATATTTAGGTCTGTGTCCAAATCTATCTATCTATCTATCTATTATACTATCTATTTCGTATCTCTATCTAGTCTAGCGAGCGAGCGAGCGAGTGGGGCGGGGGGGGGAGGCGAGCGCGAGCGCGCGGCGAGCGAGCAGAGCGCGAAGGAGCGGCGAGGAGCGAGAGGAGCGAGGAGCGAGCGAGCAGCGAGAGAGCGAGGGAGCGAGCGAGCGAGCGAGCGAGAGCGAGCGAGCGAGCGAGCGAGCGAGCCATCCATCCACCATCATTATTAATCTATCAGTCTTTGTCTATCTATCTATCTATCTATCTATCTATCTATCTATCTATCTATTATATATATATATATATAATAATATATATATATATATATATATATCTGTCTGTCTGTCTGTCTGACTATCTATCTATCTATCTATCTATCTATCTATCTATCTATCTGACGACAGATACATAGATAGACAGACACACAGACACACGGACAGATAGATAGATAGATAGATAGATAGATAGACTATAGATAATGTGATTTGTAGACACACTGTTGTTGCAGTGTCTATAACACACTGTTGTGGTATCTGCTCTATAGTATTTATTTTCTTATTAAACCAGAGCTACCCCCTTAGGTATTTTCAGTGTAGAAAGCTGGGGCTAACATGGCATCTAATGCCCAGAGTCAGTGGAGTGGCCATTGGTAGCCAGTGAGGGGGATAGACCATCTCTATGTTTTCTCACTAATTCTGCTCAGTTTATCTTATGTCTGGATCCCTAGGTGTGGGCTATGGGACCGACAGGAGGCGAGGACGCCAGATCTACTCTCGTTACCAGACCCTAGAGCTGGAGAAGGAATTTCACTTCAATCGCTACCTGACCAGGCGCAGGAGGATCGAGATCGCCAATGCACTTTGTTTAACTGAGCGTCAGATCAAAATCTGGTTCCAGAACAGGAGGATGAAATGGAAAAAGGAAAGTAACCTGACATCTACTCTGCCTGGGGGCACTGGGGCAACTGCCGACAGCTTAGCCGGGGGAAAAGAAGAGAAGCCAGAGGACACAGAGGAAGAGTCCAAGGAGTGAAGGAAAATAAGAGAGAAACCCCACTAGGGCTCTGCTCCCCTCCTCCCTGAAGCTGGCAGAATTTATCTGGTTGGGCTGCATTAAAACAAACAGATCTGTCTGTACCCCACATCTATCAGAGCCAAACGTGGAGTATATATTATATTGGGGGGCTGCCACCCTGCAACCTGCAGGACTTGCCTATAGCCAACATCCTCAGCCTACATCTTATGATTTTAATCTTAACTTTCAACAGAGACTCGGTTTTGAAAGCCACACACATTTCCTTGTAAACAAGCATTGCCTGCAAACAAAGGAACAGCCCCAGACAGACTTTGCCTGCGTGTGTGTGTGTGTGTGTTTGGGATCATGGACCTTGCACAATTTTAATGTAAAATAAAGAAATAAATAACAAGCTACTTCCAAGTTCTCTCTACGGTTCCTTTCCCTTTGGCCAAGTAAATTTCTCACCCCCTTTCTCCAGCCTGACTGTATATTTCAACCCATAGACTGGGTTCATCTTCTGTGCTGCATATACTGTGACAGTTACCCCAGTGCCCCCTCCCAGGTCTCTCCTTGATATCAGTATTTTATTTATGTTATTAGCACTGCAGTGTTTCAGTTGTAGTCAATGAAGTCTCATAGCTGTAGAAATGGTTACATCTCGTGTTTCACTGATTATGTATAAAATCCACGTCCTATGGACAAAGTGTTGAGTATTTAATAAAATTGATATTATTTTTAATCTTCTTGTGTCTGTTGCCTGTCTCCTGTCTCACCTCCATTATAGTCAAAGTAAAGCACACGACCCCCTTCTCTGTACAATTCCATATACACTGGACCGGTCTGATGGACATGCAAAGCTCAAATTAACCCCAATGTTCTCAATACAGATGTGGAATATTCTACATGTAAAGCAATGTAATAACACAATCACACTATCTCTATGTATTATATAAAATAACATATAAGATACTGACCACACCTCCCTCTACTAAACATTCCTCATAGAAACCTTTACAGAGACAATGTATGGGGCCATCCTGAATACCCTAGAACTAGAAATAGAATCGGACTCTATCGCCCCAACACATTACAAATCACACTAACGAATACACAGCAATGACCTTATAAAAATCCCTTTAACGAAGTGGGATTTATTTCTCTGTTTCCCCATATTCTATTTTACTTTTAGTAGAATTTTAAAACAAATCGACCACTTGCATTGGGGATTCATCCAGGTGCATCAATGCACGTTAAACAGTGTGAGATGATCAGTAGAGGGAGGAGGGTTTGTCTAGAATTGAGGTTCTGATAGATTAGTAAATCCACTTCCTTCTGTTAAATAGAATTTACAAGGCAGATTAAAGGACCACTAGCAGGCACTAGGTAATCCAGTTATATACCCCCTGAACTTTTCACCTCCAACATGGTTATAGTCAACATGGTTATAGTTTGGAGAATTGTTAAAACCTTCTCTCTCCCAGAATCTTCTTAATGATCTGGGGAAGGTGACAACAAACTCACCACAACACACAATGGAACTTTCTCCCCCCCAAATAAAATTGTCTATGATCTTTCAAGCAAAACAGCACATTAAAGGGCAAGGGAATTTCCCTCCTGTGATCAAAAACACAGACATTTATCTAAAGGAGTGTGTTAAAAAAACAAGATCCCTTGGCAGATAACAAACCTGTGTTTTATAGTACAGATTAATAGAAAGATAAACAAAGGTGAATATAAGCCTGGATCCATTCCCACACAAGGGTTCCATGTTATCCACAAGATGCACTCGATTGCACAGTAAATACACTGAGATTTGGGGAATTGCTGGGATTTTTTGATTTTACAGAAGGTTATGTGGGTGGAAATCATTTTAATTAATGGGCAGGTGTTTTCATATAAGTCAGGGACAGATCATGTGATCATGTAACTCATAATAAGTAGGATCATTTAGGGATCTATGTGAAGTTGTTATAGTTTATTTTCCTAGTGACAGCAAATGAAATACAACTCCCTTAAAGGGAAAATAAGTAAAAGGGATGTCCCACCTACTGAAATAATTTTTCATTATAATGTTATAATTTAAATTGCAGTTAGATTACTGGATGTAAGTGTATAAAATGTTACGAAACAACGTATAAAACCATTGACCTGCTGCACCCGTGGTGGCTAGCACAGTTCAGCCATCTTCCAGAAAGTGCTTTACCACTCAACTGGCACCAGGTGACGCTGTGGTTTCATTGTCTTCTTTTCTTACTTGGGGCCTTCAGTTTGTTCTGCCAACATATCAGATACGTTTCACAGGCTCCCATCAATAACCTCCTGGGGTCATCAAGCCAAATTTATGACTGGCCAACAGAGTCACGTGATTCTATTTAAACATCCCATATTTGGGCAGAGCACATAGAATAAAGAAAAGAGGAATCCCCAGCTATAAATTCTGCACTTTAGAGAACAAAACCCCTGAACTTCAAAGGGCCACAAATCAACCATAATCAAAGGGTGAAAAAAAGCAACTAATAATAACAATATAATCAGCTATGAGCTCGTACGTAGCCAATTCATTCTATAAGCAAAGTCAAAATGTTCCAGCCTATTCCATGCAAAGTTATGGGAATTATGGATCTGTATCCGAAGTCCCTTCATCCAGGTATTGCTACAGTGGGTTGGATCTGAGCATAACATTCCCTTCTCCTGGTTCCTCTAACTCTCTGAACGGTCTGGAGATGCCTTCAACCCCCTCTTCTAACTCTGATCGGCCTTCCTGTACAGTTATGGGTTCTTCAGGACACAGTGTAGGCAGAGGAGAGCACAGTGCCCTCAGCTCTGGGATTTACAATCAGAAAGCTGTGAGTACATCGCTGGAGGACAGATCTAAAGGGCTTGAAACCATCAAAGCAGAGCCGGCACAGAACACTCCACAAGGTGGGCAACAGCAGCAACAACAGCAACAGCAGCAGCCACCACAAATATATCCTTGGATGACCAAACTACACATGAGCCATGGTAAACTTTCACTTCTTCATTTTTTTATAGGCTTTTTTTTTTGCATTGGGTTTTATAGGCCATAAGGGGCAAATAATAAAAAAAAAAACCTCGGGGTCGTAAATTTTATGACTAAGGCATCAATTGCTCGTAAAACTGTCCACTAAAAGGCTTAGAGGCTATAGACGTCCAAATTTATGGTGGCATAATTGGATCATAGAAACAAAACGCGTAGGGAAAAAGGGAGATTTTCACTCTTTTTGGTGGATAAAAGAATAATAATAAATAAATAACATGGAACTTCCATGGGGTTTGGCCAGTTGCCTTCTGTGCAGCCGAGTTTTATTGGGAATGTTTTCCCTGTGCAGTGGGTGCAATGAACACGGTGAGTTATTTATTCCTAAAAGCAGGTGTGTAATTTTATAAAATGACCTACTAATATATATTACACACACATACACAATTAACACAATTAGTGTGGGCATTGTAAGCACCAAGTGACATTAAAATGTAGAAACTTGGGACAAAATGTATTCATTTCACAAAGTTCCCACTGTCACTTTATATACTGGGTGTTGAAGGTCATAAGTAAAATCTAGGTAAACTCATTAGTGTATTTCGTAAGTCTTTTCACCATTAGATTGTGCTGTGTACTTTCTTATGTAAGCTGGTTATATTATATTTTAATGTTTGTCCCCCCATCCCTTACCCCTTCCTGCCTCCTAGAAACTGACGGCAAACGTTCCCGGACAAGTTACACTCGGTATCAGACCCTGGAGCTGGAGAAGGAATTCCATTTTAATAGATACCTGACCCGCCGAAGGCGCATAGAGATAGCAAACAACCTCTGTCTCAACGAGAGGCAGATCAAGATCTGGTTCCAGAACAGGAGGATGAAATGGAAGAAGGATTCTAAAGTCAAGAGCAAGGACTCCATGTAAAGTGGCCAAGAAGAAAGAGGCAGATTATCCAACATTTAGTTTTGTTACATCTACTTACTGAAACTTTTTACTTTTGTGTAAAGGGAAAAAAACAACAGAAAATAAATATAAACCAAGTGGGATCCAGAGCCATTGATAAGGATTTAAGCCCCCTGTGTATATAGATGGCACCCACTCTTATAGTTTCTAAACAAAATAGCTTCTAGAACTGTATTTTGTCCATTAAGTGTTCGGTTTTGACCAATATCTTTTTAAAAGATTTAAAAGAAAAAAACAAACTCTGGAAAAATGTGTGTAGGCAACACCCTGCTCTGTGTCATTTCCAGAGCTGCATTGTGTTCAATCTTGCAAGCTGTCTGGGGTCATAGAGAGTTCTTAGGGGGAGAAAATGCTAATTGAGATCCTGGGCTGGAGAGGGCAAGGAAAGTGTGGCTGTATTATATTGTGCTTACTATAATAGGGGTCACAAGACCGAGTAGATATGGAAATCTATATTTAAAAAAAATGAAGGAGATAAAACTTCTCCATTTGTTACATAGTAATGGAATATACCAGAGTGTGTACACCCCCCCTTTCATTAACTTCATGCACTTGTATAGTCTTTAAACACAAGGAACACACTCTGTAAAACCAATTCCTTTTCCCCTTCCATGTAGTGTCCCAGTGGGTGATGTTTAGGTTAAATACATTGGGGCACAGTAGCACCCCATAGCTGAGTCTTTCAATTTTATTTTGTTCAGACACTTTGGCATCATTAGATATCATTTGCTTTAAGGTGTTTGTGTGCAGGTTTTATTGGCATGTTGGAGAGAAACACAAAAAAAAAACTAGGAAATTTCAAGCTGACTTTGTTTTAATGTGTAATTTATTTTATTTTTGTTTTGTTTTTTTGTTTTTGTTTTTTTGTAATTTTGCGTAATTAATGCTAAACGTGTATAGAAACATTTTGTACATCATCGTTTTAATATAATCCTTTCTAGTCAGGTCTATCTGAAAATGTATTTCATATATTTATTGGTTGCAATTTCATATGTGAGAAATCATGGAACCTATATTTTGTCATATTGAATAAACAGCAAGTAATATAACAAGTTGCGTTTTAACACTTTGCTGGGCTTTCTGGATGTTCTATCAAGCTTTGTGGTCTGGGGTAATTTAATGAAAAATAATGTCTTATTGGGGATAGAAGTGCAATTTGCCATTCAAGTGATTAAAATACCCTTGGAAAATGGAGAATTCTTTAATGTCTACACTGTATATTATGTCCATATTGACATATGGGTGCTCACCTCTGTTTCCTATGGTGTAGTTTCTGTTCTATAATAATGTACCTAGATAGGAACTTGTTATGTAACATAAAGGGAAGAGACTGAAACACACTTGTAAAAGAATAATCTGAGCTATCAGGAACACAGGAGATTTGCTGCCCATTAGAAGGACTGATTATAAAACTGCATATAGAATTAATCTTTCAGAGTTTGATTTTCACGAAAAACCTCCACTGGATACAGTAAATATCAGCCTATCAATCCTATTGGTGGTGTCAGTTTTACTTTGCCCAGCGTTTAGTATTTGAACTCAAAAAAATGAAAAACATACCTGTACCATGACCAGTCTTGATGCCATCCGAATCTCTACGTTATGAAGCCTTTAACTGAAGCATTTGACTTATCAATAAAAAGCCAAGGATTGTAGGTACAAACAAGGGAGCAAGTGGCCCTTTTGATGTGTAAACGTTAAGTCTGCAGTTGTTTGGGTAGCTCCTGGTTCTGTTATCTCTGATCTGGCTCGGGAACTATTTACAGCTGGGACAAATGAACTGAGCCAGTTAATAGCTCTATAAAACTTTATGGCACTTCCACTACACGTTTGCACACAAAAAGCAAACAGATTCCTTTTTAGAATGCCAAAAGCTCTTTGAAGAAAGAAATCTGTTCAGCACCAACTTGCCTTTCATGTTGGATCACAAAATAGTGATTTATAGAATTCCTATGATTAGTTTTACCACTAGCATTCTGCCATCTACCATTTCACCAACACTTCCAGTCTAATCACTGTGATGACGTCACATTACTCCACTACATCACTGAGTTTGCTGCTGATAACACCTGTCTCTTGGCAGACTTGTCCTTATGTCTTTCTGTGTAAGTACAGCCTGTGTCCCTTGTCGAACTAAAATTACTCGATATTCTGGGGATACTGAGACTTGTAGTTCAGGACATACTGCACAGATTAACTTTATATTTGTGTGAATTTTTAAAGAGATTAACTAAATTTGTGTGTGTTTGTTGATAGTGGTATGAATAAAAATATGTCTAGCTTTGCCTTTCTATAATTCTTCTATATGTGCTTGGCATGTTAATTTCAAGGCACCACAAACCAATTGCAGTTTGATATTAAAAAAATGACTATCTACTTGGTACCTTGGATCGAATTTGTGTGTAAATAGTGTACACTAGTTTAAAGGCACCCTGGTCAAACAGCAAGTACATCTTTACTATTAGCCAATGACAAATGTCATAATCTTCAATCTAATCACTTTATATTAACAGACAAACAAAAACACAAAACACTTACCTTTACTGTGAAACCTGTGCTGTCTTTATTAGTAACCTTAGCTAAATGCCCACATTGATGCCCAGACCTTAAAGGGTAAGGGAAGGTGCTTTTAGTGTAAGAGAAGAACATTGGTGCAAATACTCCTGGCTTCTTTGTGAATTTAGTAGTTTAAAAGTTTGGAAGGTTATTTATGTGGATAGCCCCAAGGAAGGGCCCTGAATGGCTCTCCCAGAACACGTGATGTAATTAAACTAAGTTTTATGGTTTGGGGGAGCTGACAAAGCTACAATGTATTTACATCATATATAATCTTAACTGTCCACCATCGCAGCTGCTGGGTCTCTTTAATGCTGGGACAGTGGGACAAGGCGTCAGTGTGGATTACGTCGCCTGTGAAAGCTGAGAGTAGTGAGGGTTCATCTGCCACAGGGACCCCAAGCAAAGACAGTAAGTTCATGTCCTTTTCTAATAATCCCAATCAAGTCTATTATTTCATCTCCTAGCACCTGGGAATCTGTTACAAAATTGTTACATTTCCCCCCAACCAACATTGATACATTGTTTCAGTTTCTCTATAGAATGATTACTATTAAATCCCTGGTAGGGACACATTGCCATTTCCCAATTGTTTTTAATGTAACATGTTTGTGTTTATAGTGACAGTCAACTGTCCAGGGTGGGGGAGCCTAGACAATGTGTTGTAATAATATGTAATCTATAGTTTTATAAACTACACTGAGGTGTAGATTATAAAGTTTGGGAACTTTAAGGAAAGTTGTTAGCGGGACAGAGAGAGAGAAATAGAGAGGAAATAGAGAGAGAGAGAAAGAGATAAAAATAGAGAGGGGGGGTAGGTTGTGAGTTTAACACGTTATTGTCTGGTGCTGGATTGTGCATGCTATGTGGGACTATACTAGACTATGTTAGTGGGACTATAATATCATAGACCTTTCCGAAATGACACATTGTTTGCTATGTCTGTAGTGAGAGATTCTATAATGTGTAACATATTTCCAGCCCAGCACTGGAGAAGTTGCTTTGGTTGATAAGCTGGCTTTCTGCTTTTAGACCGAGGGCTGCAAATGGGCTTCCCAGGGATAGGCCCAGACTTTACACTGGTGCCTTAACCTTTATCCACCCACTGATCTGCAAGTCATTTCAAAGGAATTCTTCAGGTGTGCTCAGAGCCATACAAGAGCTGCAACTCTTTTTGTTCTTGTGGGGATGTTGTAAATACCTTGGATATTTTCTTAGGCTGAGCCAGGCCAAATGTACATCAAAAGGTTTTTATTGCTTTCCCTTTTGTGCAATACCACACAGCTTGTCTTCTTCTTATATACAGAAAAGATTAGATAGAAGGAGAGATATTCAGAGACAGAAGGACAGACAAAACCATTGCTAGCAGAAATACAGAGAGAAAGAATTAGAATTTAGAATAGATAAACTAGAGGGAGAGAGAAAAAAAGATTGATATAGATTGGATAAAATAAAGGGAGATAAAAATAGATATAGAATAGATAAAAAAGATCGAGAAAAAACAGATAGATAGATAGACAGACAGACAGACAGACAGACATATAGTTTGAGATAGACATATAGACAGACAGACAGACAGACAGACAGACAGACAGATAGATAGATAGATAGATAGATAGATAGCTACAGATAGATATATAGATAGATAGATAGCTACAGATAGATAGATATATAGATAGATAGATAGATATGCACAATATAGATTATTTTAGTAAATTAAGCCCCCCTCGAACAGTATGTTGGGGTCAATTCTGTTGATACAGATATAATGTGTAATTCGGTACAATTGAAGAGTGTTTAGGTCACTCTAATACTCAGACAATCACATTGCATCAACATTTTGGAAATATTTTGTGACTTCTGATAATCAGTATAAATACATTGTAGAGTAACTGTCACCATCCCCTAACACTATTTACTCCCTTTATTTATTGGTGTGTGTGTGTGTGATTACACGAAAAGTAAACAGGTCAGAATTAATTTTAATGTATGAAATACATAGATTACAGTGGGAAAGAAATCAGACTATGACAAATAATGAATGTAATAAATCCTAACGTATACCTTCAGATAATGTTTCTATTTGATTTAACTTAATATTGTTTTGCAGTAAATATTATTTTAGTGTTTTCTGCCCATAATGTATCCAATATATTTCCCACATATCTATAATATTTCCTCTAACATGTATTAATGCATCCTATATATAATACATCCTATATGCAGTAATGTATCCTATATATAATATATCCTATATGTATTAATGTATCCTATATATAATACATCCTACATGTATTAATACATCCTATATATAATACATCCTACATGTATTAATGTATCCTATATATAATATATCCTATATGTATTAATGTAACCAATATATAATACACCCTACATGTATTAATGTATCCTTTATATAATATATCCTACATGTATAAATGTATCCTATATATAATATATCCTACATGTATTAATGTATCTTATATAAAATACATCCTACATGTATTATTCAATCCAAAAATATATAAGTATTATATCTAATAATAATAATAATAATAATAATAATAATAACAACAACAATAATAAGGTATCCGATAACATATACAATAAAGGATAATATATCATGTATCCAATAGTATATAAAATATATTTCAGGTTATAATAATGGATCCACTAATTTATACAATATAGTATAATATATTCTGTAATAATAATGTATCCAATAGTATATACAATATATAATAATATAACCTGTAGTAATAGTGTATCTAAATATATATATATATATATATATATATATATCCTGTAATAATAATGTATCAAATAATATATATAATAATATATCCTGTAGTAATAATAGTAATAATGTATCTAGCTATATATACAATATATAATATATCCTGTATAAATAATGTATCTAATAGTATATACAATATGTAATAATAGATCTTGCAGTAATAATGTATCTAACTATATGTACAATATAAAATACTATACCTGTGGCAATAATTCATCTAATAATATATACAATAGTTAATATATCCTTTAGCAATAATGTATTTAATAACATATACAATATTTAGTCATATATCCTGTAATAATAAGGTATAACATAAAATATACAACATATAATAATGTATCCTGTAACAATAAGGTATCCAATAATATACCCAATTGAAAATAACGCAAAGGAAACATTATGAACCACACACGAGCTACTAGAAAAGTTACCAGTCTCTGCAGACTTCTTTACTACTGAGATGTAAATTGATAGAAAGTTTCTAAGATGACCTAATGGTTAACGTCCTGTTATACTTTACCTATTGTTTACCTATTGTTGTAAAGGAAGGTCATATTAACCTTGAAATCCAGGAATGTACTGTACTGGACACATGGAACATGTTAAATCTATTGATAATATGGATGCCAGAATTACAGAATAATTTTTACCTTAAACAGTGTATTTAGTCGATTCTGTGTGCTGTTTCATGTAACATACATTCCTTTATGCAAATATATTAAACGTTGTATAAAGAACAGGGAGAAATGCCTCATAGATAAACTTCTCACCCACTGAATAATGTGAACACTAACAAATGGCAGGGCAGGCTTTGATCTTCTACTAAAGAAAACGTGTTACTGCTCAGATATAGACTGAGAGGCCTGTTCTGTGCACAGCAGTTACTGTATGGATATTGCTGTTTGCTTGGATCTTTAGTAAACTTTGCTTCTGCCCATTTTACTTTATATATTGGATCATATGACATATAAAACCACCAGAGGTAGTAATCCTTCCACATACAACCCTTCAATAAAGTATTAGCAAGGTGTGTTGGCAGCCAAAAAAGTGATTGCTGTTTGTATTTCTGTAAAATTACAGAGATACAGAGAAGACACATGTACACAAGGAAATTACAGCTCTTATCTGATTATTAATAACTTCTGTATCTGAGTCTATGACTATTAAATGAAATGTCCTATAACTTCTAGAGATCTCTGATATGAGTTATTGTGTGCTTTTTATCTTAACAGTGCTGGTTCTCTAGTTAAGGTGTCTAATACCTACACAGTAGACACTAGTAGCTGTTAAAAATGCAGATTGTGGGGAGGTCAATACTACAAACCAGTTTTAGTGTGTGTGTGTGTGTGGGGGGGTATTATGGGCTGGTTGCAAAATAGGGTATGATTGGAATTTTCAGTAAGCCTAGGCTTGGTTTAACTAATTGATAGAAAATGTGATTGATATTATTTCATTTTCTAATCATTGTGAGATTACTTTAAAATCATAGATATAAATCCCTGATATCCTGTATTGTGTGGGACAAGCGCGGACTGCCACATGAGGCAGTAGAGTCCAGACACTCCATGATCCCCTAAACTCCTCTCACAAGAGGACCAGGGGGTGTTTAGATCTATGGAAATGTGCTGCCCTGCTCTTCTTCATCTGCATTGTCTAATGAAAATGTGTTTACCCATTGCATATTAAGGGACACATTGATCATTCCTTGAATGGAGGACACTCTTCATAAATTTAAAGAGCAGCAATGTATTTATTGTTACCTAATTTTACATTAAATGCACCTTTCTAATTATAACAGGTGTCCTCTGATTTGGCTTTGCTCAGGCAATCCTAGGCCCTGTACTCTTTGTTTTGCAGAGGCATACATATTTGACATGGATATTCATCTTTAGTAAATGCTATTAAAGGGGAACACTTGGTGCATGACTTTGGTGAGATACAATTAAGAACATGGACCTAGATGTTCTTAAATAAAAGCGGCTCAGTTCTCCTTTAGGGAAATGCTGTATCTGTGTGAAATAAAAACAAACGTGGAAAAAACTTTAAGAAAGAGGTTTATTTAATTCCAGGATGTCCTGCTGGCTGGATACAACTAGATTGCAGTATAATGCCATAAATACATTCTTTGGAGAAGAATTCTTAAATTTCCATTTAAGTTTTGACTTTAAAATTATATTTCTTGAGTTTAACTCCCTCGCCCCCCCCAACTAAGAAAATATCTGTGACCAGGGTATAGGTAACAGACCTAATATAAGGAAATTACGCCACAGAGGAGTTCCATGATCATATAGAAGCACGAGGCATGGAACTCCGAGGTGAAGTAAATCCATATATTACACTATAGGTAGCGTATTATTTCTTATAATACATAAGGTCAGACAAAAAAAACAAAAACCCCCCAAAAAGGCACAGACACAGTCTCCCCCTGCCCAATACCGCTGTCTCTCCCCCTCCCTGTATTAGTCGTTTATATAGGAATCCCTGCTTAGTGTATAAAGAGTTAATTTTCATTCCTATTGAAAAGAGAAAGTCAACAACAAAGAGGGGGTCCTATATAAATGACTAATACAGGGAGGGGGAGAGAGTGGGAGGGGCAGTGGAATACAGGAAGTCACTCAATGACATCATTGAGTGACTGTAATATAGATTCTCGCCAATGCACCTCCCCATTGAAAATGCCTAGCCTTATGTATTATATCTAGTTTATGACATTCATTGGGCAGAAGGCACTGTTTTGCAGATCAGTTCAAAAGGTTTTATCATGTTCTGAATTTCATGACAAATAAAAGTGGGAAATAAACCTCTATGTCTCAGTGTCTAGTAAACCATTCACAATCACTGCTCCCAGCATTCAGTTCATACCGAGGATGTAGAAGTATGAGACAGGTAGATGAGTGAAGAGACCTATGCCAGCCATACATTTATTACACTTACCTCCAACATTCCTGCAGCATTCTAGAAAAACATTAGGCCCAATTACATTGCAACCAATGTTACAACGTCTAGTCGCAAAGCATTATCTGCTTGTGACCATCGCAAAGTAAAGGCTGGTACCTGGACCCAACAGTACTATCAATTCAACGTTAGGGTCAGATGAAATGTTGAAATGATGTAATGTCTGGCAGGTGTATGGCCAACATTAGGGGGAGATCTACCTAGAGATCTCCTTTCACTAAACCTTTTTTAAAAGTCAGGCTAACACTTTTGAACCAAATTACCAAGGGGTTAGTGTAACTTTTAAAAAGGAATTTCTGCGCCACTAACCTAGCCATGTGGTGTTATAATCACAGAAAACTTACCTCCAGAATCATATTTCCAAGTCCCTTTAGTTACCTTGCTGAGATTCCGTGATGCACTTAGTGAGAGTGAGATTTAGTACACGTCAGGATTGCAGTCAGGTAAGCAGTGCAGAATGTGTTGCATTAATAGAATACACATTAAAGGTGGCCAAACACATGTGATCCTACAGCATGTGTGTCGACAGATCACCTTGGTATCAATGTGGAAACAGCACACACGGACCTGACCGATCCCCATATGCGGTATGGGGGTCGCTTGGCCGTGCGGACATACACCGCACGATCGTATCTGCTCCCTCTACTTCAAGTAAAGGGAGCCAATACCAACTGATGGAAATTTTCCGTCATTCCCAATTGATCAGAGTGCCGACTATGGTCGTTCGTCGGCAATCTCATTGGCCGGGGAAAGCTACTACACACTAATGATAATAGGTAAATCCCATCGTTCCCCAAAGGGATTTACCTATTATCGTTTATATGTATGGCCACCTTAAGTTTCGGGCTACTAGGTGGTGCAAAATTTAACTGAAAGTGCATTGCACTGGGTGTGCTGTGCAAAGTCTAAATATTATTTATAGTTGGTGAGCACGTGTGAGAATTTGTGCTTTAGATTCAGCTTGATTGAAGGACAAAATGGATGTGGGTGTATATGGGATTCTCACAATAAGGACTTTACCAAGGCATTGTACAGATGAGCAGACATTTTGGGCCAACCAACTAATATTTTCAGAATTTTGGTTGGTCAGTCTGTCTGCAATACTATGCATCCGATGTTGGAAAAATACAACCGATCATGCATTCTTCTAAAGACTACACAATTGGTCAGGTTAAATGATCGGAAGTGACAAATGTCCCATGAGTAATGATGTTTCAGTTCTATGCAGGATATCTACCTATGACTACATAGCTTAACTCTGTTCCTCTTTGGATTTCATATTCAGGCGTGTAAAAAGGATATTCACATTTAATTGAAAAATAACATAATTTCTTTTGCTAATTTTTACAACCCTCATACTTCTAGTGAACCAAAGGCTAAGTATATGTATGTGAGTTTATATTTGGATCTGATCGATTGCTTGGTGTCACACTTTGATAGATAGGGTAGAGATATGGGTGAGAATTTATGCTGTTGCCATCCTTGTTCACAATCTCTTTTGTCAAAATCAGGGCAAAAAAATAACATTTTGTCTGATTGCATGATCTTCAATAGGCCATGCGAATGGTCTCACCAAAATATTGCGAGTACAGCTTTTATTTCCAATTGGTAGTCTGACACACAGTACCAATCTTTCAAAGATGTGACATACTCCCTATATAAAGTAAAGGGAGATCGCTCAGGATCGACATACTCCTAATGATAATGGCAGACTCCCTATCTGGGGTGTAGCTACCAGGGGTACAGGGGATGCAACTGCACCAAGGCCCTTGGCCAAGGAGGGGCCCCATTTTGTGCTAAGGTTCCAAAACGATCAGTCTGAGTGCCAACTGTTTTACCAGTGATTTGTGTACAAAGCATTTTTATCATTGTCTGTGTGCCAAGCATTTAACCAGTGCCTGGCTTTGTGCAGTGCCAGTTTCCTAACCAGTTTATCAGTGTCTGCATGCCAAGCATTTAACCAGTCTTTGTGCCAACTGTTTTACCAGTGGTTATATACAAAGCATTTTTCTCTGTGTGCCAAGCATTTTACTAGCGTCAGTTGGTTATTTTAGAAGGTTTGAGGATTTAAGTTTAGAAATACTGTTTGAATCTGATTGAATAGTTTTGCTGGGTGTGTGGGTAAAGTATGTTTGTCTGGTTTAAAATTAATTTGGATGTTTTTTATGGAAATTATTATTTGGTTTGCGGTGCCGATTTGTGTTGGGGGGCCCATGCCCAAATTTTGCATCAGGGTCCACAAGTCTGTAGCTACGCCACTGCTCCCTATACTTTAGTACAGCTGGCTGACCATGAGCGAGGAACATTTACCCTTCGTAATGTGCCGTTCTGATGCCAACACGTTACGTTCATCAGCTGCAGAAACTCCCGCTATGGACGTACACACATTAGTGATAAAGGGCCAATTCTTTATTGCTAATGTGTTTACCCAGCTTTTATTGATTTCTGGTTAGTTCTACCTATAGTAGCATATTTCCAATTTAGGATTATGACTGGTGTGATTTTTACATCTTTTGAATACAATTTCACGAGCATTTGCTGCGTCAGGGACAGGTTTATTTTGCGTTCTTAATTGTGGAAATAAGGAACAGAGACTTCTGGGTAATTTCCATGTTCCCATGGTAGTCCTTATGAAATTCTATACCTATTAAATGGTTTTTACAGCATTCCACAAATGCGAAACCAAAGAGCCAGCCACAGACCGGTTTCGGTTTTATTAAGCCATCATCAGTGTAGTGCAGGCCTCTGGTTTTGCAATGTGAAACATCATTAATAAATTAGATAAGATAGGGAGAGTATAAGGCATTACAGCTCCCCTTTGGAATTTGCAAATAAGGAACAGAGACTTCTGGGTAATTTCCATGTTTCCATGGTAGCCCTTAGGAAATGCTATAAATTGTGGAATAGTTACAATGTATATTTTGTTGTTCATGTTGGATTATTCCTGTAGATCCTATAGGTTTCTGTTTTTGTTTTGTTCATTACTGCACATATCACAATACTACAATAGCGTATATATTCCTATTCTCTCTCTCACTGTTGGACTTGATGGGTGTCTTTATTCAACCTCAATTACTATGTTACTATGTTTCCTTGTCCTGTCTGCCTGTCTATCTATATCTATTTAAATCTATTTAGAGCAAGAAAAACACAGCAACACTTCATATTTAAATATCTCAAACCTCAAAAACATTGCTGCTTATTCATATCTGTAATTGTGGCACTAGGACTGGCAGTAATACACACTAACAAGGCACACATACACACAGCCATGGCTAGGTCTTTATTCACATTACATTACAATGTGCCCTTGTGCTTTGTAAGCACAGCAAGACACAGTTCATTTACCACCTGGTAATCTCATTTTTAAGTGTCTGGGAACCCTGCCAATACTTTATCATTATTGCAGCAAGCTAGAACATGATTGTTAGGGTTGGTAACGAACACCTTGGTGTTTCTGTCTCTGAAAGATGGCTAGTTAGCAGTGGAAAACCAGGATTTATTCTTTTTGAAAATTCCACCCTCTTAAGCTTTTATTTCCTAAAAGAAATCAAGCAGATTAGAAATATGCTACTTCTAGATAATTAGAAATAGAAGGAAAGTGTGTGGATATTTTGGTCATGGGGAAAATCTATTCTGATGACTGAAAGGCACATTGCAGGAAATCGCTTGTCAAGCGCACACTAACCCTATCCTTCTATTTGGCCCTTGTGTTTGTTTTATGAATGTATTGATATTAAATTAGCATTGTATTTTTACCTTATTCTACCAAGTTTGCCAAAAAAATGTTGTTAAAATGTGCCTCTGTCACACAGGAGGGCATACCTATAGACTCCAATAGGACCTATAGACTCCAATAGGACCTATAGACTCCAATAGGACCTATAGACTTCAATAGGACCTATAGACTCCAATAGGACCTATAGACTCCAATAGGACCTATAGACTTCAATAGGACCTATAGACTCCAATAGGACTTATAGACTGTAATAGGACCTATAGACTCCAATAGGACCTATAGACTTCAATAGGACCTATAGACTCCAATAGGACTTATAGACTGTAATAGGACCTATTAGACTCCAATAGGACCTATAGACTTCAATAGGACCTATAGACTCCAATAGGACTTATAGACTGTAATAGGACCTATAGACTCCAATAGGACCTATAGATTCCAATAGGACCTATAGACTCCAATAGGATCTATAGACTTCAATAGGACCTATAGACTCCAATATGACTTATAGACTGTAATAGGACCTATAGACTCCAATAGGACCTATAGACTTCAATAGGACCTATAGACTCCAATAGGACTTATAGACTGTAATAGGACCTATAGACTCCAATAGGACCTATAGACTCCAATAGGACCTATAGACTCCAATAGGACCTATAGACTTCACTAGGACCTATAGACTCCAATAGGACCTATAAACTTCAATAGGACTTATAGACTCCAATAGGACTTATAGACTTCAATAGGACCTATAGACTCAATAGGACTTATAGACGTATGGACCTATAGACTCCAATAGGACCTATAGACTTCAATAGGACTATAGACTCCAATAGGACTTATAGACTGTAATAGGACCTATAGACTCCAATAGGACCTATAGATTCCAATAGGACCTATAGACTCCAATAGGAATCTATAGACTTCAATGGACCTCTAGACTCAATATGACTTATAGACTGTAATAGGACCTATAGACTCCAATAGGACCTATAGACTTCAATAGGACCTATAGACTCCAATAGGACTTATAGACTGTAATAGGACCTATAGACTCCAATAGGACCTATAGACTCCAATAGGACATGACTCCAATAGGACCTATTAGACTTCACTAGGACCTTATCGACTCCAATAGGACCTATAAACTTCAATAGGACTATAGACTCGCAATAGACCTTTATAGACTGTAATAGGACCTATAGACTCCAATAGGACCTATAGAATCCAATAGGACCTATAGACTCCAATGACAATATCTATACCATTTCAGTAAAATGTAACATAAAAAAACTAAGCTGTTGAATATATTTTTAATGTCAAAATTTAGTTTCACCTTTATTCAGCAGGTTCAGGTGTTCAAGTTAACTAGATTGTAAGCTCTACGGGGCAGGGACCCCCTTTTCTCTTGTAGCAAAGCTCCAGCAATTCTATTTATATAATTTATATATTTATGTACTGAATTATCTATGTATTTATCCCCCTTGTATGACTTTATTGTATTTTATTACTGTACAGCGCTGCGTCCCCAAGTGACGCTATATAAATAAACATATACATACATACAAGTGATTTTGGAGGAACATTGCACATTTAAATGGTAATAATGTGGTGTTCTGTCTCTGTACCTTGCATCAATTCACTGAGCTTTTTACAATGACATATTCTTTATGGGCTATGCCACATTGCTGCATTTTATCATGTGCTAACGATCGTGCTTGCTTGTGAGTGGCCACATTCTCATGCCCTGAGATGAGTTTTGCAATCACAACTTTTTTTGCAGATCACATGCACCCTGATTGCTGACTATTGTGTAGATCACATCGCAGACGCTTGCTTCTTACGCGCATGTCCGTCTGGCATAGTACGGCCTCTTACAGATGTTTGTAAACATGGCTCAAGCATGGCTCAAGTTGCTTGTTTGTATGTTCTCGGTGCTTGTGTGGGTTACACTGGGTTAAATAAAGAGAAAATATAGGGCAGGGACAGGTGTGACTGGATTAAATAATTGTAAAGCGATGCGTAATATGTCCAGCATTATAAAAGAGTATAATTCAGGGAGATTCAATAAACGTTCTTATCGTTAAAAATAGTGATCATTTTGCCCCAACCAATCAGATATTAGTCAACATTTGTAAGCTAACATCTAAATGGTTGGGGCAAACTTAACACCATTTTTAACGATAAGAACTTTTATTGAAAAACCATGTTTATAAATACATTTCACAATGGATCTGAATGAAACCCCAGAATTCCATTGATAGGGCAGGTGTGTCCGAATACTTTAGTGTTTATGTGTGTCACTGATTGTTTCACCTAATACAGCTGTGACATAAGTCAATATAATTAGGACTTGCATAAAAAAGAATGTCATTAGCATAATCTAACCTACTCTTTTATTTTCCCTTCCCTGCATTTTATGTTATGTGTAGGATTAGCTAGCCAGTTGAAAAATCTTGGCAACTTTGAATTAAAAAAAGTGTTAAAGGTAGATTATTTTACATTTCATTGAAACTAATGGAGAATGTTGTCCCTGATTTTTCATCTGATTTGGTAACCCTGCCTCAAGAGGTCAGTATTGTTCTCCTTGCTAGGTTTTCACCACTGCATCAGAATTCAATGTGTCTTTGGATAATGGGTTGATTTTGACTGAAATCACATGACTGTCCATTGGCGGTTCTAGGGTACGATAATGAGTGAAGCAAGATGTGATAGATCATTGCTGACTTCTGCCTTTTGGTGTGAGCCATCAGTCAGCAAAGTAGTAGATGGGGCTGCGCCTTGTGTGACCTAAACCATTGATCTGCCAGACTGAGGCCTGTAGTATTGTCTCTCCTATGAGGTTACAATTGCTTTTTGCATGTTCAGGAGCATTAGTTTAAATAAAGTACCAATCAGTATTACATTGTGGTACATACAGTTTTACCAAAGTTTAATGATACAAAATTCCAATTATTATTGACAGAGAGCAAAACTTCATGTAGCCAAAGGGATTTTCACTGTGAGAACAGTAAAGCTACGGAACTGTCTTCCATTGGATATTGTTATGGCAGGTTCATTGGCCAGTTAAAAAAAAAAAACTGGACAAACTCTAAAAACAAGGAATGTTGCAAGTTACTGATAATGATACATAAAGTAGAGCTGATCCAGGGAAATTTCTAATTGTCAAAAATTTTCAGGAAAGAAATTTCTCCCCCGTTTGTTTTTGCCTTCCTCTGGATCAACTGTTAGACAGTTTTGGTTAAACTTTCATCACTGTCTTTGGTTTGAGGAAGTAACTTAAAGGTTAAGGGCAAACAATCCTGCGATCCCATAGTTAGGGGCCCATAGACAAGCCAACCCCAATTGTATGATCGACCGATTATAAAATCAGTGGATCCTACAATAAAAATGTTCCCATTTACCCGATAAGAAAAACAAATTGGTTGTTCATTGAGTAATAGCCTCCATACACGCATCCTGTCCGTACGATATTGGGATATCCTATTGATATTGGGCTATTGAACGATCCTTGTATGTTTTTGTTTTTTTTTCTTATTTGGGTCAACAGGCAAATTTTTATTGTAAGACTCATCAATCATACTATTGGGATTGGTTCATCTATGGGGCCCTAAGTGTCATATTTATAAAGGTGCGGTGTCACTTTTTTAGCGATACTGCATCTTTAACGATCGTTCCGCTGATTGGAATTTTACAACTGCTCGGCTGACGGAAATCTACGATAGTGGCCATAAATGTACGATAGCGTTCGGAAATTTGTTTCCTACCGCATGCTATTCTACGGACAAATGACCTTACATTAATGACCGTTTGCTAGAAATGTTTGGTCGCGGCCGGTGAATGCTATTGGGTCAGGAACCCTAAACCATCACAACTGGTTTACTGGATTAGAGATCATGCACAAATAAGTGTAGGAAGTCTAGATTAACTGGTAAATTTAGGAATTAAGCAAATATTATTTCCACATTATAGGTGAATACAAACAAATAGAGTGTAAAGGAATCTGTATATGTTCTGTGCTGGTTTTGTTTTAATGGCACACGCTGTACAATTTTGTACCTATCTTCCAGATTGAGAGACTGCCGGTTGAAAGAAAAAGTGCCGTAGTTGACATTTCAGTGCAACTGATTGGGCAGCCCATTGAAGACTGCCCAGTAGAGTGAAATTTGGCAATGTGTTTAGTCTCTCTCCCAAAATATTGGACATTGCGCACCAGGAGTTATTTACGTTAGTCCCGATGAAACTTTCCGAAAGTCACTATTTTCCTAAAATCTGGTACATAGGGATGGACTAGAACTCAAACCCAACTTCAAGACGGATTTTATGAGTTTGTACGAACTCAGACTTTTTAGAACTATCCGAAATATGAACTTTCAGGTTTTTCAAGCTCAAGGACAAATTTTCTATAATTCTTGAAAATTCGATTCGATTAGCGAATTTTCAACCCTTGACTTTAGAGCTCCATAACTCGGCCATAACCCTCAAGTGCGGCATTCGGTAACCCTCAAATTCAGCGCTAACCCTCGAGTGTAGCATTCATTAACCCTCGAATTTGCCCATAACCCTCAAATTTGGCCATAACCCTCAAATGCACCGTTTGGTACCCCTTGAATTTGGTGATAACCCATGGGTGTAGCAATCGATTTTCAAACTTTATCACCTTTGACTTTAATGGGTCTATTTTCAAACTATAGAAGTTTTAATGAAGTTCTATAGTTCTAAAACCCTCGAAAATTCAATGCGGTAGCCCGAAAATTACCAGAAGGTGAGGAAAGTTAGTATTTAAACAACTTTTTAAACTATTTTTCCCCATTGACTTTAATGGGTCCATTTTCGCACTATAGAACTTTTAATAAAGTTCTATAGTTCTAAAACTAAACGAACTTTAGGAAGTTCGAGCATCTCTTCTGGTACACAAAATGTTATATCCCAATCATTATACTGTATATCTATACATATATATTACTAAATAACTAGATTGTCGGCCACCATGATCGCACGTGAGTAAACCTTTAAAGTCCAAACACTTGACTTATATTGTAATTAAAGTATGTATGTATTTATGTATTATTTATCTGTTTTCTAACAGTTGAGAAAATGTATAAAAAGTCCCTGTTAGTGTAAACTAGTGGGTGGGAACCTTAAAAAATGTCTGAATTCAGAATATCATCACTGATTAAGTAAAAGGCTGACCACCATGAGTATGAATTTTTACATCAATTACTTCAATAACAAACTGTATACACTGTTAACACTGGAGATCAGTGAGATTCCCATCAATTCATTGGCACCTTCTCAAACAAGCTTAGATTTTATTGCCTGACTGCAATTTTAATATGTCTTTGAGGTTTATACCATAAATCCTTGAGCCTTGTTGAGAATAATCATTTCCTGTTTTAATTAATGGCAATTTATTTTAGGCAATCGGAACCACAAGTTAGACACTGTGAAGCTTGTGGTTGTGTTACATATACAGAGTAAAATAAATGATTTAGAAAATGTTCATACTTAGTAACCACTGTAATTGGCATGTTCACCTTTTGGAATGGACTCACAATTTTAATATCAGCCTTTTTGCTAGCAATGTAGTTAAAGGGAAAGTTCAGTGGAAAAAAAAGAATTGTTTTATAATAAATTTTTATATATCACACATAACTAGGTATTCTACATATATTGTTTTTTGGTGTCTCCCACTATGGTCAGCAGTTAGTTACCATTTTAGGTCACTTCTTCTCCCTGGGATTCTTACTTCCTTGAAGTAAATCGTGGCCGACTGTGCGGCCTCCTATGGACTGCACAGTCTCTCATGGCTAAATGTTGACCATGGTGACTTTTGCCATGAACGAGACTTTTCGGACTGACCGGTTAGCCTGGCTAAAAAATCTGCCTGTAAGTAAGGTGGCCATACACTACAAAAGGTTATTGCGATTGTAATTGTGATCTTAAATCGACCGATACGTTGATAGACAGATGTACAATGTTAATTGTACGTAGATGTACCATCCATATTGCTCAACATTCAATTTGTTTCATGATTAATGTTGAATGTCGTCTATTGTGAGGTTACATTACATTTACATTTAATCAGAACTTCAGAAACACTACAATCATTTTATCAATCGACTTAAAAAAACGACTTTCCGGATCATAATTCCGATCGATATTACGATCTAATGTCCCGCAGTTCGGGAAAATGTAAATTTTTTTGCTCAAACAACAGAAATGTCGGATTGTACATAAAATCAGCCTAATGTATGTCACCTTAACAGCCTTTAGAAAGAATTGGGCTGTTGGCAGTTATTTATACACAAGGTAAATCACAGGGGAGGTAGGTTAGGATTAGTAGAATGAGAAACTATATTTCCTAACACTGAATTTCCCCTTTAATGAAAATGTTCTGTTGGATGTCACTTATCTAGTTTGATTATAGTTGTCACACCTTGGTTGTTGCACATTGATTGCACAGGAAAACTTTTGCACCTTTTTTTACACAATTCCTTCTGACTCTTTTAAGGTTCGTACACACCTTAGATTTCCCCCAGACCTTTGAGCCCCTACCGACCCGATCCCGACGGACACCCGCACTAGCCGGCTGTTCCGGCCGCTAGTCACGCGTGTGTATGTGTTCTGTCGGGGGTCGTTCGTCGTTCTGACTGGCGGAGGTCGGTCGGGGCTCAGAGGTCTGGGGAAAATCTAAGGTGTGTACAAACCTTTAGGATACATTATAGAATCGTACAAATGGAAGAACTCTCATGGTTTAAATCAGCCATTCTCTCCATCCAATATATCTGATCAACCACCAGGACCAATATATCAGTCAACAGGATTGAAATATTGGCTGTAATTTTCTGTAACTCAACCAATTGCTAGTGTCTGTTTTTTAGGGAAAACCGGTTTGTCCAAGAGATAAATAATGCCTGATCCCTATGTCTTCAATAGGTGTGACCACTTTTATTGGCAACCGAGAGAATACCGATTAGTATATCTGTCAGTGGGGATATCTGGTTGAGGGCTAGGCCACACTATCGCCTTTCTCACATGCTTATGATCGTGTTTTGCCAGTAGATTGCCACACTGTGTGCACTTCGATCTGTTTTCGGAGCGCATGCGATAAAGTTTTTTGAGAACTGCATGTGCTATGATAAGGGAATATTGGCAGAATCGCAGCGCAAATGCATGGTAACGTGAATGCAGTGTAGAGTTTTATCCCAAAAACACAGAACAAATCCCTGTTATTTATGTAGACATAACGTTAGGGCAACTACACTGTAAAAATCTACTTTTTATAAATTGAAAGTACATGGGCCAGGGAGGTAGGATTGATTATGCCTACATCCCAGTATCATGCTGTTGAGGAACTACAGCATGTACAGTTTTCATCTGCCAGGTTAGTGTCCTGGACTTTCCTTTATTAAATATATCTGAAGCAATGAGGAAGCCTGGCAAAAGATTTGTGCTGGTGCTCCTCATAGAAAGGAAATCCAGAGGTAGAAAATACCAATCCTATCTCCCTGACCCAGGTACTTTTCATTTTAACTGTTTATTAGTTTTTTTTTTACTTTATATGCACCTCTCCTTCTCCTTTAAGAACTTTTTTGTCATAATTCTATAAAAATGATCAAGTGTATTGATTCCCTTATTATTATATACAATTAGCTCTCAAACACGTGGATTAGATTTCAGTCCATTACTTTCTATATTCCAATGCTCCCAGCACAAGCACAATTTGCAGTCTATGTTGGTACACCCCTGAGCTCATCATTTATTTGTGGGGTTATGGTGTTTTAAGCATTGATTTGCTACATTCACTAGGGAATACAGATGCATGTATGAAAGCAATGTATTATTGGATTAGTATACAGCATATATCTCTATTTAGTTAAACATACTGCAGAAATGGTTCCCTGTCCAGTAGCAGCAGTCCGCTGGGAAATGAAATAGCTGTGTGTAATCTATGTAGACAAGAGAGTATCATTTTTGTGGGCTGCTCTGTGGTGCAGAACAGATGCAACATTTACTGAATCTTGATTGAACCTTGACCTTTGTATTGCACCAGTGTTATGTATAATGTGTAACACGCTCCAAAGTGTATACACTGATTTATTAGTTTATTAAAACTGGAAAGTTAACACGAAGTGTGTGTAGTTTATCTGTATTGAAACCTACAACCAAAAACAGGGGTGTAACTACCAGGGGAGCAACCACAGGGGGGTCCGGGAGCCAAGGGGGTCCCATCTCCTTATTTTTCTATGACAGATATAGCCTCCTCCCAGAAAACCACTGTGGATGAAGCACAGATTGGGGCCCCATTATAGTTTTGCTGGGAGCCCAGTGATTCCTAGTTGCACCACTGACCAAAAAGTATCAATTTCTAAAACATTGGGCCAGATTTGAAGGTGGACACACTCTAAAACATTGGACACACACCAAGACACTATTCATATCTTTTAATATAATTAAATGGGGTTAAACTATAACTGGTAAATAATTTGGCTTCTCCAGATTTTTCTAGAAAGCACATCTTGGGTTCCAGCAGACACAACACAGTTATTAGAGTGGCAATTAACATCCCCAATGCTTTCCAATGCAAAAGTTGCTAATATTACATCAGTAGAACCAAGAGGCCATTGAAACTGTAGGTCCAGAAGCCTAAGCCCCATCACTGTTCCCTCAAAGCTGTTTTGCCCTGTTAAATTATATGTCCTAATGAAGATGCTAGTAACAGTAAAAAAAACAAAACAGATCATACACATCTACACACACTGCCAATATAAAATGAGTGGGACATAGGCCACACTGAATGTGTTTTGGTTCTTTTTTTCATACCGTGTGTATTTTTTTAAAATCTTCAAGGACATGTCAGTTTACAAAGCAATTGTGTTCTGTGCCTCACAAAGTGTTTTCCTAATTCGGGAAATGACTATTTTAATTTCATTTCTACTGTATTGACCTGAATGTTGGATTAGAACCATCATATTTTGAGCTATCTGTAAAGACTAATCTTTGCATTAGGCAGGATCTCTCACTGTGTTTTTCAGGTGTAGGGAAATTTGTCTTCATAGCAAAATAAAGTAAAATAAAGAACTCCATGCAAGGTAAATTCAATTTACCAAAACAATAACATTCATTGCTTGTGGTAGGATACTGAGTTAGAAAGTTCCATTACTTTCCTGCCAAGAAACCCTACATAACAAGCTTAGTTTCTGAACAGACAGTGGCAGTGGTGTTACTATTCCGAGCGCCTGGTTATCTTCTATAACACCAGGTTAATCGTAGATAGGCTGTTATGAGGATATTCTTTCTAGTAAATTAAGCCCAAAGGATACAGAAAATTATGTGCAAGTTATCACACAAATAAATAACTTGTGGATTCGACAGGTAGCATCATTATCTAAAAACAGATGCTATTTACTGTGCAGCAGAAACACTACATAGGGACAGAACACCAAATAATTTCCCAATCACTTGTGTATATAAGAATTTATGAGCTAGAGCTTAACTTTCTCTCATTGCAGCTGAATCATATTGAAAATAAATAAATCAGCTTAATAAATTAGAGAGTGTTGTGTGGGCAGGGGGGATAATAAGGGGCTGAGTGCAGGATTCATCTATTGTCTATGATATCTCTTAGAGCTGTTGATTCGCAAATATTGGATAGAGGAACATGGTTTAGTGAGGGTTAGTGTGGAGCCTCTTAGTGAATTTGGTTAATACCAAACATGTGCTGGAGACAGTCCTGGTTTAAACAAACATCTCCTATGTGGTTTCTGCACCTGGGATTTTACTGGACATACTGTACCCTGACATACCCAGAGAATTTTATTTTTTTTCATTTTGAAGACAAAATTTAATATTGACTTTTCATAAAACTGTTGGTGGGCATAGCAATGTGAAGTTGCCAATTTAGAAGTACGGCAGTTAGATTTTGTTTTTTCATCTGTATGCAGCAAATGCTGTTTTTTTTAACAAAAAAAGTTTTTGAATTTTAATTTCCCTTTAGAACTGTAATCACTTCCCCTTAGGTCCATGAAATAAATTTGTGCTCATCTATCCAGTGGCTCTAGTCAAGTTTTCGGATTCAGTATCGGTTAGCGCGACTGTAACCCTTCGCACCGGCTGCATAGGCTTTGTATAAAGTTACCCACACAACCGGCGCTCATATGTAATATGACTACATATAGCCAGCTAAACTCGCACCGTTTTACTCACACACAAACACAATACTAAATTGAGCGCCCACGGTGGGAAGTTTTGCCCACGGTAAAACTTTTTTTTTGCCCACGGTGCCCACGGTGATTGCGGCTGGCTCTTGGTAAATCAATTGTCTTTCCATGGTTGACCATGAGGGAACATAAAATCACCCCAAACATTGGTACGAGGGGTCTATTTACTTCAAAAGTAGCTGTATCACTGACTGTGTGTGCGGTTTCACTGGATATTGGTCAAGAAATACTAACATCCTCCTTTTAAACCACCTGCCATTCATATGAATGGGATTGTAATTATTGTGATTCAGTGTTGTTTTTTTTTTTAACAATCTTTTAATTAGAATTTTATAAATATTATACAAAACAGTAAAATAAACATTTCAATGTATTATACGTCAGGTTTATCAGTGTCAATTACAATTATAATTATAATCTTCATATAAATAAATAACAATAATAATTAATAATGATAAGTAGATGAGATTTGCTTGGCAATGGATTCAGTGTTTTTTTGAATGGCAGCATTAGATGATCCACACGCAACACTGGCTATGCCTGGGTAACCAGGCCATCTGATCAAGGCATCCCTTGATTTTTCACTGATCTGGTAACCATGGACTATGCATCAGCTGGGTCCACATCTCAAAACTTTATAGCAGCTACAATAAACATTTTACATTTGTATGGGGTTTATGTGTTAAGGAAGTCTACACAATGGATTCGAATAGATGGATCCATATACACCGGGCATGTATATGGATAGGTGACAATGCAAATGAACTACCACTGTCAGCATTGTAACCTATCGGTCCGAACGGATTATTTCCATGTAATTGTTATCGGATCCCTATATTACAGTATAGGCAGCCAATTAAATTGTTGGTGTTTATGCAGGCAAAGAAGGATCGGCCCATATAAATTATAAACAGAATAATTGTTCTGTGTACGGGTGCATCGGGCAAACTCACAATCAGATTGCATCAGAATGAATTTGCACAGAGGCTGCATGTGTATGGGCACCATAAGCATTTATTGTTACATTACATTCTTGAAACGTTAACTCCAGTGGGGTTGGTGTGTAATTGCTGCAATAATGGCATTACATCTATTTAAAGGAGCAGTCATTCCTTTAGAAACCCTTTTTATTCTTTTTACAGAAAAAATGATCTTTAAGCTGTTTTTGAGCTATAGCTTTTTTATGAATCTGACCTGAAAGTCATCTCCAATGAAGGTAATCTGTTATTAATGAGCCATTACCCTTTATTATGAATGATAAGACTTTGTTAAATAGGCAAAATCCAAGATCTTTTTTTTTTACTTAAAGACTCAAGATTTATTTTTGTCTTTGTTGCTCCAAAGACTTTATTGGCAGCCCTACCAAATACTGCATGCTTTTAATATATTAAATGAACAGCAACATAGACTATAGACATTGCGAATCCCTGGGTCCTCAGAGTGCCCCTATCTACATGAATATCAGATTTTCTATCACAAGTAAACATGAACCTGCATTGTGAAGGGGTGAGCTCTAGTGGGGTGGAATTACAAATCTACTGGGTATTAGGGGTCTGGTTGCTCAGACAACCAAGAGCTATAAGAAGCCCAGGTGTTTCATAAAGGCTTGATTTGATTATGCATTATTGCACCAGGGCTACAGTTTTAAAGCCTCACAACATTAGCTCCTAATACATATAACTTCTTATTCAGCTTTAATGACATCATCAAGTCCCAAGCAGTAAAATGTGCCTATGTACCAACAAATACAGTTAAGCAACTACTCAGGGACCTTCCTGTGAGCTACCGGCATCTGAAGTGATTGGTCAGAAAATATTGATGGTGATTTCGGTTACAGCATCAATTCAGGCTCGTTTTAATTTCAGTTAATTCTTCATTAAAGGAACATTAATTTATTTTTTATGTCATTTTCTTTCTATATTATTTATAACAGAAACAAACAAAAAAAAACAACAATTGTGTTCACGTTTTTAAGCCGGGTAGACTCCATAGCAATCTTTGACAGAATCTGCGAGATATGGCTACCCACAGTCCAGAGCATTCTCCCTATATAAAGTCAAAATAGCATTGTAATTTTTTGCTGCAGCTTTTATTTTTCAGCCGATTGGATTAACCAATCAGTAGTCTGTGGCACGCTGTTAAAGGTTTTGGACCTGCCCACTTGCTGTTGGAGGTTTTGGACCTGCCCTCTTGCTGTTGGAGGTTTTGGACCTACCCACTTTTAAAGACCACTCCCATAACTTTTCTACTGCACCAAATGTATTTCTGTGGGGAAGTTCTGAGCTATGTTTTTTACAAAGTTTGCAAATGTGGGTCTGTCCTGCCAAATCCTGGACTGTTGGCAACTATGTATACAGTGAATTGCTGTCAATAGTCCACATTCCCAAAACCTCTATTGCATCTTTGCCATCTTTGTCTATCTTTGCCTTTGGATATTCTGCAAGACATTTTTGCCTAGGAAAACATTTCCCAGGAGAATATTTCTGGTTTGCAAATTTAGATTTTAACTGTTTTATATTAAATAAAGCAAAGCTCAGAGTTCCATATTCTCCGCCTATAACATTTGGATATTCTGCATTTCTATATTTATAAATGTTGATAGAATCAAAGGGGGAAATGCTGATGTGAACGATCTGTGTCGGGTTCTAACAAACATGAATATCACATTTCTGTTTTAAGTGTGTGCTTTCAGAAATATAAGCTAACAGAATGAAAACAGACCATTAGAACTGGATACTGGTATTAGGAAAGACAGCAAAGTATTTATTTGTACCTGGGTGGTTTACAAATGAGGGACAGACCCAGTGCACTGTGAGGGTTCCCTGATGAACACTCCGCAGTATAAAAGCTGCACCACCTGCTTAAAGAGGGATGTTTGCCTTCAGCAGTTTCCACTGAATGGAATGTCCGTCCTTAAGGTTCGTAAACATGTGCGATCATGGGTCCCGACGCACGATGTGTACAAACATTTCGGATGATAATCAGCCCATGTATGGGCACTTTATTGGCCGAAACGGCTGTTCGTTTGGCGGTCGTTGCCCGATCCGCCGGGTGGATCACCGATTGAGTGGCTGTTCTGGAGCGATAAAGTGCCCATACACAGGCCGATTATCATACACACCATCGCTCGTACACATCATGCGTTGCAGGTCGGCACCCGCGATCGCATGTCAATGTTCCCTCTAAGCTCACGTGTGTACGAACCTTTATAGTGGTAGATCAGGTATATAGTGCTAAATGTAGCAGAATTTGCCTGTTTACTGTACTTTTTTTTTACAGTAGATAATAATTAGTATATCAATGTTAGCATTTGTTTCTGCAATTTTTCAAGTATTAAAGGGGAACTGTGGTTTCCAAACAAGTTGATTATAAATGAAAGGCCAAGTTCCTACCTTTAAAATGAGCCACCAACCACCTCTCTTTGTGCTCTCACCGCCATGATTTGGTCTTTTGAAATGAGATTTCTATTTAATTCCACTTGCTACAATATGCAATGTGGTCCTGTGGCTGCCCATCTCTGTCTATGTGGCTACATGTCCTTTCTACAGTCAGTCAATTATTATTTGCAATTTTTGAAAACAAATATTACCATCCATACAAATAACACATGTGGATCTCTTGTCACAAAACATGCACATATAATATAAATCATTTTATTAAACATGACATATTTTGAGTCAGATTGTTCTATTATTGTAAAATGTGATGTTTGTATATGGACCTTACTTACAGTACAAACTTACATGGGTTGCAATGAGACTAGCACTGTCCACATTACCTGGCTAATTGTGGCTGCTCTTTCACTGCAGAGACTAAACAGAATGGAAAGTAGATAGCACGTAGAGGAAGGATATGAACTAGAATCTAGTGAACCCTTTATTACGTTAATTAGACAATATAATGTCTGTCATAACTTACTGAATAAGATTTCACACTGACTTCTCACAGGCCATTTAAACATTATTTAGAAATCCCACTTAACTATCTTGCATGTAAAAATCTATAAATGTAGTTACCATTTGTTTGTTTTTTATCAGGCTTGGCAGAAAACTGCATGGAATTTAAAAACTGTTGGACATGAATTGACTGAGTAAAGATTATTATAATACAATATAAATCCACAATAGAGAGTACAGACAGTAGATTACAACCAGCCACTTCTCTGTGTGACCTGCTTCATGAGATATACATAGTAGGCACGTGGTTAGGGGGGCCTGTCAGTAGCGTAATTAGGAATCACTGGGCCCCCCAGCAAAACTATGATAGGGCCCCTATCTGTGCTTGGGTGGGAGGAGGCTTTATCTGTCATTGGAAAACTAAGAAGATGGGGCCCCCTTGGCATCCAGGCCCCATGCAGTTGCTACCCAGGTAGGTACACCCCTGGTGCCTGTGGTTGCAGGGGAGGCTTACAGTCTTTCCCCTATTGTATCACATCAGGTTTTTATAAAGCACCGAACATCCCCCTGTGGTACAGTAAATATTTAAACAGTTCATGTTTATTGCATTTTCAAAATCTCAAATAATGTAGTCTGTTTTTCCATTCCCTAAGTAAAAAACAAACGGTTGTGGTTTGAGGGGTGGGGTAATGGCGCAAGGCTTTTTATGCCTATGGGCTCCTAAATTGTTAATCACTGGACATACAGTATATGCATGAAAAGACCGCAAAGAAACTAGCATGGCTCTCCTGCACATTTCAGGCCAGATTATAGGTCAGCAGAATGAAGCATTGTTACAAATACACAGGAACTATTTCATTAAAAGGTCAGTGTGGAAATAGCACTAGGAAGTGTTCCTACTAGATACTTCCTTTAGAAAGTGAGTCTTTTGTAATTGTAAAGCCATTTGGGTTGGGTGGGTGGGGGGATTTCAAAGACCTTTTATATAAACAGAGATTCTCTCTACATGCATCTATTGAACCATATCCTGCAAAAAGGTAGCAAGTGTAGAGGAGCCCATACACATGTTATTGCAATCACATTCCATTGGAATCTGTTGGTAAATGTTCAGTGGTAACATCATACATGGCCCCATCACCATTTGCGGTATTGTCGCCTTTTATACAAGTCTTGGTTAAGATTCACCTTCAAAGTCAAACCCTCTGTATGATGAGCTCATCTTTTATATCACATTATATAATACCTTGCTACATTCACCTTTATAAAAATACATTGCAGGGAAACGCCTCTTAGGCGGCACAGATTGTGTATAATATCTGTATGTTGCATGTTATATCAAAATCATACACACAAGAGTTTATATCTGTATATATGAGTTAACTATTTTCATAATCATTGATCTATATCTATAGTTCTCCCCATACACACAATCCTGCACGAACCTTAAGGTTTGTCTTAAGGTTGCCTTTTTTGTACTTTGTCAAGTTGCAGATAGCAGTTAGGGTTGACATTTTTCCTATCTTCTTGACAGAATCTTAACAGCATTTAGAAAGTTTTTGTCTATATTGAGTAATCTGTCAATCATGCACTGACCTAGATTTGCACCTACCAATATCTGCCATGTACTGATCTAGATCTACCATGCACCAATCTAGACCTGTACCTACCAATATTTTCCGTGCACTGATCTAGATCTACCATGCACTGATCTAGAACTGTACCTACCAACATTGACCATTAACTGGCCTAGACCTGTACCTACCAATATCTACCATGCATTGATCTAGATATACCATGTACTGATCTAGACCTATACTTAACAATATTGACCATCACTGATCTAGACCTGTACCTACCAACATCAAGCATGCACTGATCTAGATCTGTACTTACCAAAATTAACCATTCACTGATGTAGACCTGTACCTACCAACATCAACCATGCACTGATCTAGATCTACCATGCCCTGATCTAGATCTACCATGCACTGATCTTGATCTACTGTGCATTGATCTAGACCTGTACCTACCAACATCAACCATGCACTGATCTAGATCTACCATGTCCTTTTCTAGACCTGTACCTACCAATATCTACCATGCACTGATCTAGACCTGTACCTACCAATATCAACCATGCACTGATCTAGACCTGTACCTACCAATATCAACTCTGCACTGATCTAGATCTACCATGCACTGATTTAGACCTTTACTTACCAATATTGAGCATGCACTGATCTAGACCTGTACCTTCCAATATCGACCATCCACTGATGTAGAGCTGTACCTACCAATATTAACCATGCACTAATCTAGATCTACCATGCACCAATCTAGACCTGTACCTATCAATATCCACCATGTACTGATCTAGATCAGTACCTCCCTATCTTCCATGTAGTGGTCTAGATCTGTACTTTCCAATGCATATCAATGACTTCTAACTTTTAATCTTAATATTACTTAATTTTATACATTCATTCCATCATTTCTCATTTGTTTTCCTACAGAAACTTCCTTTTTATATTGGGTTCAGTAGTGTCATGCAGTTGCTTATGACTATGTCTTGCTTTACATCAAAGGACACAACACATTTTAATAGTACAGCAAATCATTGGGCAGTGTTCCATATTATTATAGTATAGTGTTAAAATAATAGTATAGATTAGTATTATAATAGTAGAGTATATCATTGGAATATGTATCATATTATAATAATACAGTATATCATTGGGCAATGTTCCATATTATAATAGTATAGTATAGTATTATAATAATAGTATAGAATAGTATTATAATAGTAGAGTATATAATTGGAATATGTACCATATTATAATAGCACAGTATATCTTTGGGCAATGGTCCATATTATAATAGTATAGTATTATAATAATAGTATAGAATTATAATAGTATAGTATATCATTGGAATATGTACCATAGAATAATAGTACAGTATATCATTGGAATATGTACCATATTATAATAGTACAATATATCATCGGGCAATGTACCATATTATAATAGTACAGTATATCATTGAAATATGTACCATATTATAATAGTATAGTATATCATTGAAATATGTACCATATTATAATAGTACAGTATATGGAATACGTACCGTATTATAATAGTGCAATATATCATCGGACAATGTACCATATTATAATAGTACAGTATATCATTGAAATATGTACCATATCTATAATAGTACAGTATATATCATTGGAATAGGTACCATATTATAATAGTACAGTATATCATTGGACAATGTACCATATTATAACAGTACAGTATATCATTGGGCAATGTACCATATTATAATAGTACAGTACATCATTGGACAATGTACTATCTTACAATAGTACCGTAAATCATTGGGCAATGTACCGTATTATAATAGTACAGTATATATTTGGACAATGTACCATATTATAATGGTACAGTATATCATTCATGTATATGTATGTATATGTTTATATACGGTATATAGCGCCACTTGGGGATGCAGCGCTCTACAATAAAGAATACAAAAAGCCTTACAAAGGGGGACAATATATAAATACATAAATATATAAATAAGTATGTGCGTCATGAAATATACAAGTCCGTGAAACATGTAACATTAGAAAAGAGGCCCCTGTCCCATTAGAGCTTACAGTCGAATTAGGTGGGTAACATAAAGATACATAGGAAAGGGTGGAAGTGCCATAGTAATAACTGGTGCAGTGTCAACAGTCCTATGCTGTGCTGTGCTCAGAGAGATAGGATGAGAGGTTAGATTTAAACTTGTTTATTGAGATTCCTTAATGAAGAGGGAAGGGAATAGAATTCCAGAGGATGGAAGCCACAAGAGAAAAAGGTTTAAGGAGAGAGGAGGCAGTGTGAGTGGGGGCCTGTTCTATGATATACTATACTATTACAATATGGTACAATTTAGCATTGGACAATGTACCATATTATAATAGTACATTATATCATTGGGTAATATACCATTATATAATAGTGCAGTATAATATTGGGCAATATACCATATTATAATAGTACAGTACATCATTGGGCAATGTACCATATTATAATAGTACAGTACATCATTGGGCAATGTACCATATTATGATAGTACAGTATATCATTATACAATGTACCATATTATCATAGTACAATATATCATTGGAATATGTACAGTATTATAATAGTATATTCTCTTTTCAATATGAACAGTAATTAACTATTTATACATTAAACAGGGATTCCTATATAAATGACAACTTCCCTATCTATAAATAGAATGCAGATAGAGATCTGTAGATCTACAGGTAAATACATATTTCTGAAGCACTTCTACCTCGCAAACATATATAGCTGGGTGCTTGTGACCATGTTAGATCTGTTCAAATATAACACAGGAGTTAGAAGATAGAGTCAGACTTCCCTTTCTAAATATTTAAAATAATGGGCTCAGCCACTAAAACATTTTAATCTCACGTTTCCACTCTGGCTGGTTTTGTTCCAAATCATGTAAAAGGCAAAGTGTTCAGAATGAATGATGTTCAGGCAACAGTGGCAAGCGTGTGTGTGTTTGTTAGGGGAGGGCAGAGTGGTTCACAATCACGTGATTGTTCTCGACCTATGCACAGCCTGACAGGCAAACTGCTAATGTCAACAAGGGGAATTAAAGTCTAATTATAAGAAATCAGGCACTGTGCTGGCAAATAAAGCTCTAGGAATTAGTATAAACAGGGCAAAGTGCATAGAGCTAGGCTTGTAAATTCCGATAATGTGCTGTAACCATAAACAATCTACTATTAAGGTTAAGTTTGGTGTAAAAAAAAGTAATTGACTCTAGCAAGTCAAATAATATTACTGACACAGCTTCCTCCAAATACACATTGTCTAAGGCTGGGTACACACCATACAGGTGCTGTCAGTCAGGACAAATGTTCGTGCAAAACACACACAGACACACACACACACACACACACAGGGGTGATGGCCATTGGCCACTGATATTAACACACAATACACACACTGGGTGATGGCCACTACTATTAACACACACACACTGGGTGATGGCCACTACTATTAACACACACCACACACACACACACCCTGGGTGATGGCCACTACTATTAACACACACACACTAGGTGATGACCACTATTATTAACACACACACCCTGGGTGATGGCCACTACTATTAACCCACACACACTGGGTGATGGCCACTACTATTAACACACACACACTGGGTGATGACCACTACTATTAACACACACACACACACTGGGTGATGACCACTACTATTAACACACACACACTGGGTGATGGCCACTACTATTAACACACACACACACTGGGAGATGGCCACTACTATTAACACACACACATTGGGTGATGGCCACTACTATTAACACACACACACTGGGTGATGGCCACTACTATTAACACACACACACACTGGGTGATGACCACTACTATTAAAACACACACTGGGTGATGGCAACTACTATTAACACACACACACTGGGATGATGGCCACTACTATTAACACACACACACTGGGTGATGGCCACTATTATTAACACACACACACTGGGTGATGGCCACTACTATTAACACACACACACTGGGTGATGGCCACTACTATTAACACACACACACTGGGTGATGGCCACTACTATTAACACACACACACTGGGTGATGGCCACTACTATTAACACACACACACTAATAGTAGTGGCCATCACCCAGTGTGTGTGTGGGTTAATAGTAGTGGCCATCACCCAGGGTTGTGTGTTAATAATAGTGGTCATCACCCAGTGTGTGTGTGTTAATAGTAGTGGCCATCACCCAGGGTGTGTGTGTTTAATAGTAGTGGTCATCACCACAGTTGTGTTTAATAGTAGTGGCCCACCAGTGTGTGTGTGTTAATAGTAGTGGTCATCACCCAGTGTGTGTGTGTTTAATAGTAGTGGCCATCACCCAGTGTGTGTGTGTTAATAGTATGGCCATCACCCAGTTGTGTATTGTGTGTTAATATCAGTGGCCAATGGCCATCACCCCTGTGTGTGTGTGTGTGTGTGTGTGTGTGTGTGTGTCTGTGTGTGTTTTGCACGAACATTTGTCCTGACTGACAGCACCTGTGTGGTGTGTACCCAGCCTTAGACAATGTGTATTTGGAGGAAGCTGTGTCAGTAATATTATTTATTTTACAAAGGACTTGCTAGAGTCAATTACTTTTTTTACACCAAACTTAACCTTAATAGTAGATTGTTTATGGTTACAGCACATTATCGGAATTTACAAGCCTAGCTCTATGCACTTTGCCCTGTTTATACTAATTCCTAGAGCTTTATTTGCCAGCACAGTGCCTGATTTCTTATAGACTTTAATTCCCCTTGTTGACATTAGCAGTTTGCCTGTCAGGCTGTGCATAGGTCGAGAACAATCACGTGATTGTGAACCACTCTGCCCTCCCCTAACAAACACACACCACGCTTGCCACTGTTGCCTGAACATCATTCATTCTGAACACTTTGCCTTTTACATGATTTGGAACAAAACCAGCCAGAGTGGAAACGTGAGATTAAAATTTTTTAGTGGCTGAGCCCATATTTTAAATATTTAGAAAGGGAAGTCTGACTCTATCTTCTAAATCCTGTGTTATATTTGAACAGATCTAACATGGTCACAAGCACCCAGCTATATATGTTTGCGAGGTAGAAGTGCTTCAGAAGTATGTATTTACCTGTAGATCTACAGATCTCTATCTGCATTCTATTTTAGATAGGGAAGTTGTCATTTATATAGGAATCCCTGTTTAATGTATAAATAGTTAATACTGTTCATTTGAAAAGAGAATATACTATTATAATACTGTACCATATTCCAATGATATATTGTACTATGATAATATGGTACATGTATAATGATATACTGTACTATCATAATATGGTACATTGCCCAATGATGTTACTGTACTATTATAATATGGTACATTGCCCAATGATGTACTGTACTATTATAATAGGTAATTGCCCAATATTATACTGCACTATTTATAATGGTATATTACCCAATGATATAATGTACTATTATAATATGGTACATTGTCCAATGCTAAATTGTACCATATTGTAATAGTAATAGTATATCATAGAACAGGCCCCCACTCACACTGCCTCCTCTCTCCTTAAACCTTTCTCTTTGTGGCTTCCATCCTCTGGAATTCTATTCCCTTCCCTCTTCATTAAGGAATCTCAATAAACAAGTTTAAATCTAACCTCTCATCCTATCTCTCTGAGCACAGCACAGCATAGGACTGTTGACACTGCACCAGTTATTACTATGGCACTTCCACCCTTTCCTATGTATCTTTATGTTACCCACCTAATTCGAGCTCTAATGGGACAGGGCCTCTTTTCTAATGTTACATGTTTCACGGACTTGTATATTTCATGACGCACATACTTATTTATATATTTATGTATTTATATATTGTCCCCCTTTGTAAGGCTTTTTGTATTCTTTATTGTAGAGCGCTGCATCCCCAGTGGTGCTATATACCGTATATAAACATATACATACATATACATGATGATATACTGTACCATTATAATATGGTACATTGTCCAAATATATACTGTACTATTATAATATGGTACATTGCCCAATGATTACGGTACTATTGTAAAATAGTACATTGTCCAATGATGTACTGTACTATTATAATATGGTACATTGCCCAATGATATACTGTACTGTTATAATAGGTACATTGTCCAATGATATACTGTACTATTATAATATGGTACCTATCCAATGATATATACTGTACTATTATAATATGGTACATATTCCAATGATATACTGTACTATAATAATATGGTACATATTTCAATGATATACTGTACTATTATAATAGGTACTTGTCCGATGATATATTGCACTATTTAATACGGTACGTATTCCTATACTGTACTATATAAATGGTACATATTTCAATGATATACTATACTATTATAATATGGTACATATTTCAATGATTACTGTACTATTATAATATGGTACATTGCCCGATGATATATTGTACTATTATAATATGGTACATTTTCCAATGATATACTGTACTATTTTCTATGGTACATATTCCATATATACTATACTATTATAATTCTATACTATTATATAATACTATACTATTATAATATGGACCATGCCCAAAGATATACTGTGCTATTATATATATGTACATATTCCAATTATATATCTACTATTATAATACTATTCTATACTATTATTTAATACTATACTATACTATTATATGGAACATTGCCCAATGATATACTGTATTATTATAATATGATACATATTCCAATGATATACTCTACTATTATAATACAATCTATACTATTATTTTAACACTATACTAATAAAATATGGAACACTGCCCAATGATTTGCTGTACTATTAAAATGTGTTGTGGTCCTTTGATGTAAAGCAAGACATAGTCATAAGCAACTGCATGACACTACTGAACCCAATATAAAAGGAAGTTTCTGTAGGAAAACAAATGAGAAATGATGGAATTAATGTATAAAATTAAGTAATTTAAGATTAAAAGTTAGAAGTCATTGATATGCATTGGAAAGTACAGATCTAGACCACTACATGGAAGATAGGGAGGTACTGATCTAGATCAGTACATGGTGGATATGATAGGTACAGGCTAGATTGGTGCATGGTAGATCTAGATTAGTGCATGGTTAATATTGATAGGTACAGCTCTACATCAGTGGATGGTCGATATTGGAAGGTACAGGTCTAGATCATGGCATGCTCAATATTGGTAAGTAAAGGTCTAAATCAGTGCATGGTAGATCTAGATCAGTGCAGAGTTGATATTGTAGGTACAGGTCTAGATCAGTGCATGGTTGATATTGGTAGGTACAGGTCTAGATCAGTGCATGGTAGATATTGGTAGGTACAGGTCTAGAAAAGGACATGGTAGATCTAGATCAGTGCATGGTTGATGTTGGTAGGTACAGGTCTAGATCAATGCACAGTAGATCAAGATCAGTGCATGGTAGATCTAGATCAGGGCATGGTAGATCTAGATCAGTGCATGGTTGATGTTGGTAGGTACAGGTCTACATCAGTGAATGGTTAATTTTGGTAAGTACAGATCTAGATCAGTGCATGCTTGATGTTGGTAGGTACAGGTCTAGATCAGTGATGGTCAATATTGTTAAGTATAGGTCTAGATCAGTACATGGTATATCTAGATCAATGCATGGTAGATATTGGTAGGTACAGGTCTAGGCCAGTTAATGGTCAATGTGGTAGGTACAGTTCTAGATCAGTGCATGGTAGATCTAGATCAGTGCACGGAAAATATTGGTAGTACAGGTCTAGATTGGGTATGGTAGATCTAGATCAGTACATGGCATATTGGTAGGTGCAAATCTAGGTCAGTGCATGATGACAGATTACTCAATTAGACAAAAACTTTCTAAATGCTGTTAAGATTCTGTCAAGAAGATAGGAAAAATGTCAACCCTAACTGCTTCTGCAACTTGACAAAGTACAAAAAAGGCAACCTTAAGACAAACCTTAAGGTTCGTGCAGGTATGTTGTGTATGGGGAGAACTATAGATATAGATCATGATTATGAAAATAGTTAACTCATATATACAGATATAAACTCTTTGTGTATGATTTTGATATAACAGCAACATACAGATTATACACAATCTGTGCCGCCTAAGAGGCGTTTCCCTGCAATGTATTTTTATAAAGGTGAATGTAGCAAGGTATTATATAGTGATATAAAAGATGAGCTCATCATACAGAGGGTTTGACTTTGAAGTGAATCTTAACCAAGACTTGTATAAAAGCGACAATACCGCAAATGGTGATGGGGCCGTGTATGATGTTACCACTGAACATTTACCAACAGATTCCAATGGAATGTGATTGCAATAAACATGTGTATGGGCTCCTCTACACTGCTACCTTTTTGCAGGATATGGTTCAATAGATGCATGTAGAGAGAATCTCTGTTTATATAAAAGGTCTTTGAAATCCCCCCCCCACCCAACCCAAATGGCTTTACAATACAAAAGACTCACTTTCTAAAGGAAGTATCTAGTAGGAACACTTCCTAGTGCTATTTCCACACTGACCTTTTAATGAAATAGTTCCTGTGTATTTGTAACAATGCTTCATTTCTTGACCTATAATCTGGCCTGAAATGTGCAGGAGAGCCATGCTAGTTTCTTTGCGGTCTTTTCATGCATATACTGTATGTCCAGTGATTAACAATTTAGGAGCCCATAGGCATAAAAAGCCTTGCGCCATACCCCACCCCTCAAACCACAACCGTTTGTTTTTTACTTAGGGAATGGAAAAACAGACTGCATTATTTGAGATTTTGAAATGCAATAAACATGAACTGTTTAAATATTTACTGTACCACAGGGGGATGTTCGGTGCTTTATAAAAACCTGATGTGATACAATAGGGGAAAGAGCTGTAAGCCTCCCCTGCAACCACAGGCACCAGGGGTGTACCTACCTGGGTAGCACTGCATGGGGCCTGGATGCCAAGGGGGCCCCATCTTCTTAGTTTTCCAATGACAGATAAAGCCTCCTCCCACCCAAGCACAGATAGGGGCCCTATCATAGTTTTGCTGGGGGGCCCAGTGATTCCTAATTACGCTACTGACAGGCCCCCCTAACCACGTGCCTACTATGTATATCTCATGAACAGGTCACACAGAGAAGTGGCTGGTTGTAATCTACTGTCTGTACTCTCTATTGTGGATTTATATGTATTATAATAATCTTTACTCAGTCAATTCATGTCCAACAGTTTTTAAATTCCATGCAGTTTTCTGCCAAGCCTGATAAAAAAACAAACAAATGGTAACTACATTTATAGATTTTTACATGCAAGATAGTTAAGTGGGATTTCTAAATAATGTTTAAATGGCCTGTGAGAAGTCAGTGTGAAATCTTATTCAGTAAGTTATGACAGACATTATATTGTCTAATTAACGTAATAAAGGGTTCACTAGATTCTAGTTCATATCCTTCCTCTACGTGCTATCTACTTTCCATTCTGTTTAGTCTCTGCAGTGAAAGAGCAGCCACAATTACCAGGTAATGTGGACAGTGCTAGTCTCATTGCAACCCATGTAAGTTTGTACTGTAAGTAAGGTCCATATACAAACATCACATTTTACAATAATAGAACAATCTGACTCAAAATATGTCATGTTTAATAAAATGATTTATATTATATGTGCATGTTTTGTGACAAGAGATCCACATGTGTTATTTGTATGGATGGTAATATTTGTTTTCAAAAATTGCAAATAATAATGACTGACTGTAGAAAGGACATGTAGCCACATAGACAGAGATGGGCAGCCACGACCACATTGCATATTGTAGCAAGTGGAATTAAATAGAAATCTCATTTCAAAAGACCAAATCATGGCGGTGAGAGCACAAAGAGAGGTGGTTGGTGGCTCATTTTAAAGGTAGGAACTTGGCCTTTCATTTATAATCAACTTGTTTGGAAACCACAGTTCCCCTTTAATACTTGAAAAATTGCAGAAACAAATGCTAACATTGATATACTAATTATTATCTACTGTAAAAAAAAAAGTACAGTAAACAGGCAAATTCTGCTACATTTAGCACTATATACCTGATCTACCACTATAAAGGTTCGTACACACGTGAGCTTAGAGGGAACATTGACATGCGATCGCGGGTGCCGACCTGCAACGCATGATGTGTACGAGCGATGATGTGTATGATAATCGGCCTGTGTATGGGCACTTTATCGCTCCAGAACAGCCACTCAATCGGTGATCCACCGGCGGATCGGGCAACGACCGCAAAACGAACAGCCTTTCGCCAATAAAGTGCCCATACATGGGCTGATTATCATCCGAATGTTTGTACACATCGGCGTGGGACCCATGATCGCACATGTTTACGAACCTTAAGGACGGACATTCCATTCAGTGGAAACTGAAGGCAAACATCCCTCTTTAAGCAGGTGGTGCAGCTTTTATACTGCGGAGTGTTCATCAGGGACCCTCACAGTGCACTGGGTCTGTCCCTCATTTGTAAACCACCCAGGTCAAATAAATACTTTGCTGTCTTTCCTAATACCAGTATCCAGTTCTAATGGTCTGTTTCATTCTGTTGCTTAATTTCTGAAAGCACACACTTAAAACAGAAATGTGATATTCATGTTTGTTAGAAATCAATATCAGTAGACGTAGAACCCGACACGATCGTTCACATCAGCATTTCCCCCTTTGATTCTATCAACATTTATAAATATAGAAATGCAGAATTCCAAATGTTATAGGCGGAGAATATGGAACTCTGAGCTTTTTTATTTAATATAAAACAGTTAAATCTAAATTTGCAAACCAAAATATTCTCCTGGGAAATGTTTTCCTAGGCAAAAATGTCTTGCAGAATATCCAAAGGCAAAGATAGACAAAGATGGCAAAGATGCAATAGAGGTTTTGGGAATGTGGACTATTGACAGCAATTCACTGTATACATAGTTCCAACAGTCCAGAATTGGCAGGACAGACCCACATTTGCAAACTTTGTAAAAAACATAGCTCAGAACTTCCCCACAGAAATACATTTGGTGCAGTAGAAAAGTTATGGGAGTGGTCTTTAAAAGTGGGTAGGTCCAAAACCTCCAAACGCAAGAGGGCAGGTCCAAACCTCCAACAGCAAGTGGGCAGGTCCAAAACCTTTAACAGCGTGCCACATACTGATTGGTTATCCAATCGGCTGAAAAATAAAAGCTGCAGCAAAAAATTACAATGCTATTTTGACTTATATAGGAGAATGCTCTGGACTGTGGGTAGCCATATCTCGCAGATTCTGTCAAAGATTGCTATGGAGTCTACCCGGCTTAAAACGTGAACACAATTGTTGTTTTTTTTTTGTTTGTTTCTGTTATAAATAATATAGAAAGAAATGACATAAAATAAATTAATGTTCCTTTAATGAAGAATTAACTGAAATTAAAACGAGCCTGAATGATGCTGTAACCGAAATCACCATCAATATTTTCTGACCAATCACTTCAGATGCCGGTAGCTCACAGGAAGGTCCCTGAGTAGTTGCTTAACTGTATTTGTTGGTACATAGGCACATTTTACTGCTTGGGACTTGATGATGTCATTAAAGCTGAATAAGAAGTTATATGTATTAGGAGCTAATGTTGTGAGGCTTTAAAACTGTAGCCCTGGTGCAATAATCATAATCAAATCAAGCCTTATGAAACACCTGGGCTTCTTATAGCTCTTGGTTGTCTGAGCAACCACCCTAATACCCAGTAGATTTGTAATTCCACCCCACTAGAGCTCACCCCTTCACAATGCAGGTTCATGTTTACTTGTGATAGAAAATCTGATATTCATGTAGATAGGGGCACTCTGAGGACCCAGGGATTCGCAATGTCTATAGTCTATGTTGCTGTTCATTTAATATATTAAAACATACAGTATTTGGTAGGGCTGCCAATAAATCTTTGGAGCAACAAAGACAAAAATAAATCTTGAGTCTTTAAGTAAAAAAAAAAGATCTTGGATTTTGCCTATTTAACAAAGTCTTATCATTCATAATAAGGGTAATGGCTCATTATAACAGATTACCTTCATTGGAGATGACTTTCAGGTCAGATTCATAAAAAAGCTATAGCTCAAAAACAGCTTAAAGATCATTTTTTCTGTAAAAAGAAATAAAGGGTTTCTAAGAATGACTCGCTCCTTTAAATAGATGTAATGCCATTATTGCAGCAATTACACACCAACCCCACTGGAGTTAACGTTTCAGAATGTAATGTAAACATAAATGCTTATGGTGCCCATACACATGCAGCCTCTGTGCAAATTCATTCTGATGCAATCTGATTGTGAGTTTGCCCGATGCACCCGTACACAGAACAATTATTCTGTTTATAATTTATATGGGCCGATCCTTCTTTGCCTCATAAACACCAACAATTTAATTGGCTGCCTATACTGTAATATAGGGATCCGATAACAATTCATGGAAATAATCCGTTCGGACCGATAGGTTACAATGCTGACAGTGGTAGTTCATTTGCATTGTCACCTATCCATATACTGCCCGGTGTATGGATCCATCTATTCGAATCCATTGTGTAGTCTCCTTAACACATAAACCCCATACAATGTAAAATGTTTATTGTAGCTGCTATAAAGTTTGAGATGTGGACCCAGCTGATGCATAGTCCATGGTTACCAGATCAGTGAAAAATCAAGGGATGCCTTGATCAGATGGCCTGGTTACCCGGCATAGCCAGTGTTGCTTGTGATCATCTAATGCTGCCATTTAAAAAAACACTGAATCCATTGCCAAGCAAACTCTTATCTACTTATCATTATTAATTATTATTGTTATTTATTTATATGAAGATTATATTATAATTGTAATTGACACTGATAAACCTGACGTATAATTTTACTGTTTTGTTATAATATTTATAAAATTCTAATTAAAAGATTGTTTAAAAAAAAACAACACTGAATCACAATAATTACAATCCCATTCATATGAATGGCAGGTGGTTTAAAGGAGGATGTTAGTATTTCTTGACCAATATCCAGTGAAACCGCACACACAGTCAGTGATACAGCTACTTTTGAAGTAAATAGACCCCTCGTACCAATGTTTGGGGTGATTTTATGTTCCCTCATGGTCAACCATGGAAAGACAATTGATTTACCAAGAGCCGCCGCAATCACACCGTGGGCACCGTGGGCAAAAAAAAAGTTTTACCGTGGGCAAAATTTCCCACCGTGGGCGCTCAATTTAGTATTGTGTTTGTGTTGAGTAAAACGGTGCGAGTTTAGCTGGCTATATGTAGTCATATTACATATGAGCGCGGTTGTGTGGGTAACTTTATACAAAGCCTATGCAGCCGGTGCGAAGATTACAGTCGCGCTAACCGATACTGAATCAAAACTTGACTAGAGCCACTGGAGATAGACACAAATTTATTTCATGGACCTAAGGGGAAGTGATTACAGTTCTAAAGGGAAATTAAAATCAAAAACTTTTTTGTGTAAAAAAACAGCATTTGCTGCTCAATACGAAAAAACAAAATCTAACTACTTCTAAATTGGCAACTTCACATTGCTATGCCCACCAACAGTTTTATGAAAAGTCAATATTAAATTTTGTCTTCAAAATGAAAAAAATAAAATTCTCTGGGTATGTCAGGGTACAGTATGTCCAGTAAAATCCCAGGTGCAGAAACCACATAGGAGATGTTTGTTTAAACCAGGACTGTCTCCAGCACATGTTTGGTTTAACCAAATTCACTAAGAGGCTCCACACTAACCCTCACTAAACCATGTTCCTCTATCCAATATTTGCGAATCAACAGCTCTAAGAGATATCATAGACAATAGATGAATCCTGCACTCAGCCCCTTATTCCCCCCTGCCCACACAACACTCTCTAATTTATTAAGCTGATTTATTTATTTTCAATATGATTCAGCTGCAATGAGAGAAAGTTAAGCTCTAGCTCATAAATTCTTATATACACAAGTGATTGGGAAATTATTTGGTGTTCTGTCCTATGTAGTGTTTCTGCTGCACAGTAAATAGCATCTGTTTTTAGATAATGATGCTACCTGTCGAATCCACAAGTTATTTATTTGTGTGATAACTTGCACATAATTTTCTGTATCCTTTGGGCTTAATTTACTAGAAAGAATATCCTCATAACAGCCTATCTACGATTAACCTGGTGTATAGAAGATAACCAGGCGCTCGGAATAGTAACACCATTGCCACTGTCTGTTCAGAAAACTAAGCTTGTTATGTAGGTTTTTCGTTGCAGGAAAGTAATGGAACTTTCTAACTCAGTATCCTACCACAAGCAATGAATGTTATGTTTTGGTAAATTGAATTTACCTTGCATGGAGTTCTTTATTTTACTTTATTTTGCTATGAAGACAAATTTCCCTACACCTGAAAAACACAGTGAGAGATCCTGCCTAATGCAAAGATTAGTCTTTACAGATAGCTCAAATGATGATGGTTTAATCCAACATTCAGGTCAATACAGTAGAAATGAAATTAAAATAGTCATTTCCCCGAATTAGGAAAACACTTTGTGAGGCACAGAACACAATTGCTTTGTAAACTGACATGTCCTTGAAGATTTTAAAAATAAACACACGGTATGAAAAAAAGAACCAAAACACATTCAGTGTGGCCTATGTCCCACTCATTTATATTGGCAGTGTGTGTAGATGTGTATATCTGTTTTGTTTTTTTTACTGTTACTAGCATCTTCATTAGGACATTAATTTAACAGGGCAAAACAGCTTTGAGGGAACAGTTGATGGGGCTTAGGCTTCTGGACCTACAGTTTCAATGGCCTCTTGGTTCTACTGATGTAATATTAGCAACTTTTGCATGGAAAGCATTGGGGATGTTATTGCCACTCTATAACTTGTCTGTGTGTGTGCTGCGAACCCAAGATGTGCTTTCTAGAAAAATCTGGAGAAGCCAAATTATTCCAGTTATAGTTTAACCCATTTAATTATATTAAAAGATATGAATAGTGTCTTGGGTGTGTCCAATGTTTTAGAGTGTGTCCACCTTCAAATCTGGCCCAAGTTTTAGAAATTGATACTTTTTGGTCAGTGGTGCAACTAGGAATCACCTGGGCTCCCCAAAACTATAATGGGGCCCCAATCTGTGCTTCATCCACAGTGGTTTTCTGGGAGGAGGCTATATCTGTCATAGAAAATAGGAGATGGGACCCCCTTGGCTCCCGGACCCCCTGTGGTTGCTCCCCTGGTAGTTACACCCCTGTTTTTGGTTGTAGGTTTCAATACAGATAAACTACACACACTTCGTGTTAACTTTCCAGTTTTAATAAACTAATAAATCAGTGTATACACTTTGGAGCGTGTTACACATTATACATAACACTGGTGCAATACAAAGGTCAAGGTTCAATCAAGATTCAGTAAATGTTGCATCTGTTCTGCACCACAGAGCAGCCCCAAAAATGTACTCTCTTGTCTACATAGATTACCACAGCTATTTTTTCCCAGCGGACTGCTGCTACTGGACAGGGAACCATTTCTGGCCTATGTTTAACTAAATAGAGATATCTGCTATACTAATCCAATAATACATTGCTTTCATACATGCATCTGTATTCCCTAGTGAATGTAGCAAATCAATGCTTAAAACACCATACCCCACAAATAAATGATGAGCTCAGGGGTTGTACCAACATAGACTGCAAATTGTGCTTGTGCTGGGAGCATTGGAATATAGAAAGTAATGGACGAAATCTAATCCACGTGTTTGAGAGCTAATGTATATAATAATAAGGGAATCAACACTTGATCATTTTATAGAATTATGACAAAAAAGTTCTTAAAGGAGAGGAGAGTGCATATAAAGTAAAAAAAAAACTAATAAACAGTTAAATGAAAAGTACCTGGGTCAGGGAGATAGGATTGGTATTTCTACCTCTGGATTTCCTTTCTATGAGGAGCACCAGCACAAATCTTTGCCAGGCTTCCTCATTGCTTCAGATATATTTAATAAAGGAAAGTCCAGGACACTAACCTGGCAGATGAAAACTGTACATGCTGTAGTTCTCAACAGCATGATACTGGGATGTAGGCATAATCAATCCTACCTCCTGGCCCATGTACTTTCAATTTATAAAAAGTAGATTTTTACAGTGTAGTTGCCCTAACGTTATGTCTACATAAAAACACGGGATTTGTTCTGTGTTTTTGGGATAAAACTCTACACTGCATCACGTTACCAGTCATTTGCGCTGCGATTCTGCCAATATTCCCTTTCATAGCACATGCAGTTCTCAAAAAACTTAATCGCATGCGCTCCGAAAACAGATCGAAGTGCACACAGTGTGGCAATCTACTGGCAAAACACGATCATAAGCATGTGAGAAAGGCGATAGTGTGGCCTAGCCCTCAACCAGATATCCCCACTGACAGATATACTAATGGTATTCTCTCGGTTGCCAATAAAAGTGGTCACACCTATTGAAGACATAGGGATCAGGCATTATTATCTCTTGGACAAACCGGTTTTCCCTAAAAAACAGACACTAGCAATTGGTTGAGTTACAGAAAATTACAGCCAATATTCAATCCTGTGATGATATATTTGGTCCTGGTGGTTGATCAGATATATTGGATGGAGAGATGGCTGATTTAAACCATGAGAGTTCTTCCATTTGTACGATTCTATAATGTATCCTAAAGGTTTGTACACACCTTAGATTTCCCCAGACCTCTGAGCCCCGACCGACCTCCGCCAGTCAGAACGACGAACGACCCCGACCAACACATACACACGCGTGACTAGCGGCCGGAACAGCCGCTAGTGCGGGTGTCCGTCGGGATCGGGTCGGTAGGGGCTCAAAGGTCTGGGGGAAATCTAAGGTGTGTACGAACCTTAAAAGAGTCAGAAGGAATTGTGTAAAAAGGTGCAAAATTTTCCTGTGCAATCAATGTGCAACAACCAAGGTGTGACAACTATAATCAAACGATAAGTGACATCCAACAGAACATTTTCATTAAAGGGAAATTCAGTGTTAGGAAACATAGTTTCTCATTCTACTAATCCTAACCTACCTCCCCTGTGATTTACCTTGTTATAAATAACTGCCAACAGCCCATTCTTTCTAAAGGCTGTTAAGGTGACATACATTAGGCTGATTTTATGTACAATCCGACATTCTGTTGTTTGAGCAAAAAAATTTACATTTTCCCGAACTGCGGGCACTTAATTAGATCTAATATCGATCGGAATTATGATCCGAAAGTCGTTTTTTTTAAGTCGATTGATAAAATGATTGTAGTGTTTCTGAAGTTCTGATTAAATGTAAATGTAATGTAACCTCACAATAGACGACATTCAACATTAATCATGAAACAAATGAATGTTGAGCAATATGGATGGTACATCTACGTACAATTAACATTGTACATCGTCTATCAACGTATCGGTCGATTTAAGATCACAATTACGAATCGCAATAACCTTTTGTAGTGTATGGCCACCTTACTTACAGGCAGATTTTTTAGCCAGGCTAACCGGTCAGTCCGAAAAGTCTCGTTCATGGCAAAAGTCACCATGGTCAACATTTAGCCATGAGAGACTGTGCAGTCCATAGGAGGCCGCACAGTCGGCCACGATTTACTTCAAGGAAGTAAGAATCCCAGGGAGAAGAAGTGACCTAAAATGGTAACTAACTGCTGACCAAGTGGGAGACACCAAAAAACAATATATGTAGAATACCTAGTTATGTGTGATATATAAAAATTTTTTATAAAACAATTCTTTTTTTCCACTGAACTTTCCCTTAACTACATTGCTAGCAAAAAGGCTGATATTAAAATTGTGAGTCCATTCCAAAAGGTGAACATGCCATTACAGTGGTTACTAAGTATGAACATTTTCTAAATCATTTATTTTACTCTTTGTATATAACACACCACAGCTTCACGTGTCTAACTTGTGGTTCCGATTGCCTAAAATAAATTGCCATTAATTAAAACAGAAATGATTATTCTCAACAAGGCTCAAGGATTTATGGTATAAACCTCAAAGACATATTAAAATTCAGTCAGGCAATAAAATCTAAGCTTGTTTGAGAAGGTGCCAATGAATTGATGGGAATCTCACTGATCTCCTGTTTACAGTGTATACAGTTTGTTTATTGAAGTAATTATGTAAAAATTCATACTCATGGTAGTCACCTTTTACTTAATCAGTGATGATATTCTGAATTCAGACATTTTTTAAGGTTCCCACCCACTAGTTTACACAGGGACTTTTTACATTTTCTCAACTGTTAGAAAACAGATAAATAATACATAAATACATACATACTTTATTACAATATAAGTCAAGGTTGGACTTTAAAGGTTTACTCACGTGCGATCATGGTGGCCGACATCTAGTTATTTAGTAATATATTTATAGATATACGTATAATGATTGGGATATAACATTTTGTGTACCAGAAGAGATGCTCGAACTTCCTAAAGTTCGTTTAGTTTTAGAACTATAGAACTTTATTAAAAGTTTCTATAGTGCGAAAATGGACCCATTAAAGTCAATGGGGAAAAATAGTTTAAAAAGTTGTTTAAATACTAACTTCCTCACCTTCTGGTAATTTTCGGGCTACCGCATTGAATTTTCGAGGGTTTAGAACTATAGAACTTCATTAAAACTTCTATAGTTTGAAAATAGACCCATAAAGTCAAAGGTGATAAGTTTGAAAATCGATTGCTACACCCATGGG